>OU862935.1:11033296-11058296 GCA_917880885.1 Limnephilus marmoratus
CTGGTCACAATGCAATCATTAATTTCTGAGTGGTGGACTTACAATACGGTGATACTGAGAGTATCTTCCCCTCTGGAACGTGCCGCAAATATACTACATATTATTTTTAAATAATTATTTGAGCATTATCCTTCATACCTTAATTCTTCCCTGAACTTTCTCTTCTTCCTATTCTTAAAAAGGCAATCCATACAGCATCTCCAAAAATGACATATCACAGGGCCTCCTGTGTGGCTCTAATGTAAAAAAGACACACCGTAGAAAAAAGCTCACCAAATCTTCGCTTCTGTAAAATGCATTTAGTAGGATATCTGATTTAAATACTTCGGACGTTATGATGTAACCAAACTCCCATATCCATAATTTTGTATTAAATCCACTTTGAAAATGTTTTAAACATGAGTTGGCATGTTTAAACATGAGTTAAGACAGTCGTTAGTTGTATTCAACTGTAACTAATGATATGCGCATGCACTTTGTATTTAAACGTATCCATTCCAATACACTTGTTTGCCCCGATTTGTAACACGGAATGGTGACAAAATCTGATGACTTTTAAATTTATAATTCAATGTTTGGTAATTTGGTGGAAATTTGTCTAGAATCGACGAACAGAGAAACTTTTAAGGCTTTTATATTAAAAAAAATGTCTGAAGTCCCCCATTTTGGGAGGCGGGAATGAATACCGCTGCCACGTGAACCATTTATTTTTAGGTCACCCTAAGTGCCTCCGTACATGACCCTACTTACAAGCTACTCGATCTTCGTGCGCGTATCATGCGCTCCGATCGTAAGTACCCCCGTACGATTTTGCTGGTTCTCGTACACGGCGCTACGCGGCGGGTGTCGGTTTCAAATATTCAAATTTGTGTCGCATAATTTGTGTCTGATACTTATTCGTTTGAGGTTTGACAGAAATGGCGTCGGAACATGAAAGTAATGTTAGATTTGTTCTGGAAGTGGAAAAAAATGCGTGTTTACCAGAATATGTAAGAAAGGATTTAGTGGAAAAGGCATGGATTGATGTTGGAAAAAAGTCATTTGACATTGCTTGACATCGTGTTAACTCCACGGCTGCACACATAAATATACCGAACCACCCACACTGCACGTGAAAAATGATCAAGTTCAGTATATGTATAAATATTAGGTCCTTACATATGAAATTGGCGTTTTGCCGTACTGGCAACTTTGATCTCAAATACCTTCTCTTTGGTTAGGAATTCCAAATTTAAATTTATACAGCTATTTACTCATGTATTTGTGTTTCGAAAATTATAATTCATTTGTTTTTTCCTTAATTGTTTTTTTCTTTGCGTCACTTAGTTTACAAAATGGAAAACTTGAAATATCGCGTTATTTACGAGTACGAGTTCCACCGTGGCACCAGTGCTGCAGAAACGGCTCGAAGGATTAATGATGTGTATGGCGACGGTGCCGCAAAAGAAAACACAGTTGTGTTTTTTTTTCGTTTTGTGTCGTTCACTACAGCTTTCTTAAATCTGGCCAGACGATTACGGCAGATGTCTATTGTCAGCAACTGCAAACCATGATGGAAAAGCTAGCTGCTGAACAACCGAGGCTGGTTAATCGCTCTAGGCCACCACTGCTGCTTCATGACAACGCTAGACCACACACTGCACAACAGACGGCTACCAAATTAGGGGAGCTTCGATTGGACATCCACCGTACTCTCCGGACCTTGCCCCAACAGATTACCATTTTTTTCGAAATTGGATAACTTCTTGCAAGGGAAAAAATTCAACTCCGATGGGGCAGTCCAAACCGCCTTCAAAGATTTTATTGATTCCCGTCTGAATGGTTTTTTTAGTTAAGGGTCGATGAACTACCTATGAGATGGCAAAAGTGCATAGATAGCAATATATTATATTAAAAAAAAATCGACTTTATGTTCCTCCCATACAAAACGCCAATTTCTATGACTATGCACCGGTGCCGAGAGGATCAATGACGCTAGTTCCTCGGAGCATCTTCCATTGTAATACCGGAAGAACAAGGACAGCATTCCCACCTAACGCCTATGCTCTAAAGATTGCAATCCGTCTGTTAAGATGGGAGAACCTATCAAACAGACCGCCCGTTTCTGCACAGAGTCAAGGGTTTTTTTTAGGTATTTTGGAGCTCCAGATCAGATCACTTGTGATTTGTACAGGGTTAGCAGTTGTGTACTATTAAAGTATCTGCGGGCGCTGTACAGTACGCCCAGACAATAGACAAAACCACATATACAGCCAGTTGCACATTTGTTGCATAACGGCACGTGTTGGATATAAATGCATGCCTAATGTACTCTGTGACCCCAAATTAACACTTTCTGCCGTGGCCACGCGTTCAGCGGAACATAGGTACAGCATCGGAATAGTTGTGTGGAAGATAGTGTATGTTAAGTTTTGTCTGGTGAATTGGGAATTTAGAATCTAGTATTACGTAACTTTGATTGGACATGGTTCTAACTTAACAGTGTTTTGAGATATCAACGTTTTCAAAGACAATTTCTCGTAAATTATTTGCCGATTTCTGATTTTGAGGTTGAATCTACTGTAAAGTGTTCTAGTTTAACACATTATAAAGGAAAATGTTCATTTAGAACGTGGCCCAATCTTGGAATGGCATTAGGAAGGCAGATATGAGATACCGCCGTAGTCGCCCTAGTGGTTTGCTGACTTAGCGGGGTCTCGAGTTCTCGGAGTGAAGTTTGTCGAGGTTTGTTTTGGAAGCGGATGCGTTTGCCCACCATGCGTGGCGGGTCGGATAGGGAGAAACTATTTTAGTTTAAACTTAAATACTTTACACAAGACTGAACCCTAAAATCAGAATCATTTTTAATAAAAAAAAAAGATTACGAGATTTTGTCTTTGCCAACTTTGACACCTCGGAACATGGTAATGCGAAGTTAGAGCCTTATCCAATCCGGGTCTTGGCGGCGGATGCGTCTGCTCACCTGCCGCGTGGCTGGCCGAATCGAGAGAGACTGGGTGAGGGAGGCCTCTCCAGCCGGACTCTGTCAGCCCATCACCTTGACCACAGTTGGAGGGATGGATTCAAACATCTGTCACTGCTGGACACACTAACCCCCAGATTCCGACCAACCCATCATACCTTTTTCCATCCCAAAAATTCCTATCCTTCCCTTTCTTAAAAACACCTCTACACAGCACCCCCTAAGATGACACAGACCCTGAGAGAAATTATTTTCCTCAAGGCCTCCTGTGTGGAGCTAATGAAAATAATAAATACAGCGCCTTGTAAAAACAATCAACAGTCAGATACAAACAAAACGGTAATTGCAAAGGGTTCAAAATGATTTTAGAACTTGTAAAATAAATTTAAAACTTGATGTTACAACTTCGTCGTACAAGTATCTACGGAAATACAATACAAACGGTTCTGAAAATTATTTTCGTTTTAGAAATGAGCAAAAGAAATGATTTTGTATTCAAAGATCATTTTTGAAAAAAATGTCAATTAGAACCTTTTCCAACTGAGGTTCGACAAGGTTTTAATCTAATTTATATAATCTATTTCACGTTATGTTTTAAACTGCATAGCAATATGGACCTTTTAAAAACTTTTCTTCCAAAAGCTGAATGCATTTATGAAATATTAGTCCACTGAACAGATCTACCTATGTATATACACTAGCAATGACTTCCACGTAAATTTAAATGGAAACGAATGTTGCCTACGAGTTAGTATTTTTTTTTTTTGATTTGCTCCACACAGGAGGTAATGAGGAAAATAACTTCCCTTTGTCATATTTGGGGATGCTGTGTGAAGATTCTTTTTAAGGAAATTACCGAGAGAAAGTTCTAGGAAGGGCAAAATGGTACGAGGGGTAGGTAGAAATCTGGGAGTCAGTGTGTCCAGGAGTGACGGACGTACGGATCCATTCCTCCCACTGCAGAGCAAAACGATGGGTGGAGAGAGTCCTGCTCGAGAAGTCAAATGGGTTCCCTCAATCAGCCTCTCTCGATCCGACCGCCACGCAAGAGGGGGGTCGGATCGAGAGAGACTGATTGAGGGAGATGGGCAGACGCATCCACCGCCAAGACTCAGACACACTTTTCCTCACACATCCGGGCGCCTCTTGCTCCTACAGTGTGAATAGGCCTGCACTGTGTCTTAGATATACGAAACGTAACTGGCTATGAGAGAAAGAGAGAAAGAAAATGAGTGCTCGCACCTCTCTCTCTTGCCCCTTTTTTTTTTTTTTTTTTTTACATGAGCTCCACACAGGAGGCCCTGAGGAAATAATTTCCCTCAGGGCCTATGTCATCTTTGAGGATGCTGTGTGGAGGGTTTTTTTAAGGAAAGGAAGGAGAGGAGAGTTCTGGGAAGGAAAAGGATTTAAGGGGTGGGTAGGAATCTGGGGTTCAGTATGTCCTGGTCATCCGCCTCCAAGACCGAGACAAACCTCACCCCATGAACCCGGGCACCCCTGCTAAATCACCAAACGTAGCGAACCACTTGGGGTGACCTATGGCAGAGGTGTTGGTTATCCAATAAAGGTTCCCGGGGCGGCGGTACCCATTCCCGCCTCCCAAATAAAATCCTACAGTAATATACGAAACGTAACTCTCTCTCTTTCTATCTTCACTAACTTATATCTCCCTCTCAACTACCGTTCGCTTCGCTTTTCGTAAAGCTCTCGTCACGCATTCACCAGCTTACTCCCCAACTCATGCGTGCGTAAAGAAGTTTTACTTCAAAAATGTTCAATGAACTCCCTTTAAATGTAAAGAAAGCCAAATGCCTCTCAGTTTTCGTGGGTTATGTTTCAATGTTGTGAAGTCCAAATTTTAGTAAGTGGGCAATATAAGAGACAATAGCTGGACGTAAAATGTAAAAAATGTATAACTAAAATTTTTTTTTTCTTTGTTGACAGTTTTTTAGAGAAAAATGGGTCCTTACTGGGGTAGGTACCCCGTTCTAAGGACACATTGTACAAGTTTTCTTGTTTGAAATATAAGTAAACTTATTTTAAAATGTTACAGAGGAAAATTATAAAGTTAAATCTAAAAGAAAGTACAATACAAGAATTAATCTTTGTTAGGTTGCAAAATTGTATCTATATTCTTCCTTCTCATGTCCATATTCCATATTTTTATGCTTCTTTTGAAGTCAGTTATTTTTCTAATGGTTTTTATTGCAAGGGGGAGTAAATTAAATAATTTTGTAGAAAAGTGTTGCATATTTCTTTGTCCATTTGTCGTTTTAGTTGTAGGTTGGTGGAATATATGTTGTAATGTAGATCTTGTGAATCGGCCCGAGTTTGTCTTTGTAAAGTTATCCCGGTTTTTGAATGCGTACATTAGAATAGCTTTTGTATATAATTGTTTCAGTGACATTATATTATAGTCTGTAAGTGTTCTGATGGGTATAATTTTCAGAATTGCCCTTTGTGTTGTGAGGACTTGTTTTATAGTGGAATCGCATGAGCTTCCCCATCCGATAATACCATATTGTAGATGAGATTGGGCTAATGCATAATAGAATTTAATTAGCAGTTCTTCTAAAATTTTCCTTATTGTTTTGAAAAAATAGGTTAGTTTTTTTAATTTTTTGCTCACATTTTCCACTTGGTAGTTCCAATTTTAGTTTTCTAAAAATCTACCAAAAAAGGAAAACATTTCTATCTGTTTTATCTCTTCAGTGGGTCACACCTATGCATTGATTCAATAAATGTTTAATTCATTAAAACAACAGCTTAGTAACAATAACAATCGTATTATAAGTAAGCAGTATGCAGTGTTACAAAACGACGCCGATATTATTATCTGTGTGGGTGACGTACCGTAGTTTACTTGGTCGTGGGAGGCCAAAGAAAGTCGTGGGAAGAACAAATGGTAATGCCGAAATCTGGGTCATTCTCTTACCTTACGAAATCTACTTACGGTTGATAATAAACACATTATATTATGCGAAGTTAAAAAATGTAACTACCTGGGTGAGGCTGTTAACGATGAATTAGGATGTAATAAGTTTTTTTTTGTAACCGAACTATGTAACAAGTTTTTTTTTAAGTAGAGGAGATGTACCGAATATGGCATACGTTCCTAATATGAGATGGTGGTGTTTGTCAAAATTTAAGTAAGAACAGCCTCTGTAACCCAGCCTTCCCGATTACCCACCGACCGACCTTGAATATTCAGAACTCGTCCTGACGCCGACCACACCACACTCAACTGAGAGAGTGATTAAGTTTTTGTGACTCACCGATTATATATTTACGTAAATTTCACTTAATTTTTTCTTAAAAAAATTTCTACACAAAATTGTTAATCTTTCACTGAGAGACCATATTATTATTTAAATTTTATGTTTTCATAATAATTTGAAGTTAAATTCAAACAGATTTTATTCTACGAACATATTTGTTTGTATTGATCTTGTTCCTAACATGGGATTTCTTGATGACCCTAATATGGAATACCATCTCATATTAGGAAGAGTGTTTCCAAAATGGAATTCTAGTAGAACTAAATTTCTTTTTGCTATTCCAGGTTGTATTTTGGCCTGTCGTAGTCGAAACAGTGTGAAACAATGTCGTAGAAGAAACAGCGGAAGACGTGGGACAAAAAAAATGATAAAAGTCATGGAAGCTGTAAAATCGAAGACCGTGAGATATCAGAGGCGAAGAGTGGATCTAATGTTTAGCCTGCTGCCATTGATGCCATTTTGAGAGTTCTGGAACCGATAATATTGTTTTTTTTTTATTATGATTATTGCATGCAAAATTTAAAAAATCAGTGTATCCCATAATAGGAGCACTTTTTTTGATATCGGTTTTTTCTATTGTTCTACCTTTCGTTTAAAATAAAGACGTTTGTGTGTTCCTTTTCATATTTTGTTGACATTTTAAGTTCCGTAACTATATTTTCAAAGATTTCAATGTATAATACTTAATAAACTGTTTAATATTCTGCCAGATTACATAAAGTCTTCCAATTCATTAGCTAAATTTAAAAAAAATGTTAAGATTTTTGTGTTGTCAGAGGATTGGCATACTATTTTTTCATCCTTGGCCTTTTTTTAAATAATAAAAAAAAAAAACATATTTTAAAATAATAAGATATTTTTTTAATAATATTTGTTTTTTAAATAAAAAGATATATATAAACATATATATTTTTTAAATAACCAGATTTTATTTGAGTCCCATTTGTAAAAATCGGAGTGTCACCCTAGTTGTTTTGAACTACCTTTGTTTCTTGGTGGGTATAGTAATTTATTAAGGATTTGTTTTATGGTCTATATTGTTACAAATTACCCATCTGGTCACCAATATAATATTGTTATTTCTTACTTTCCGCATATAATATTTTAGTGTTTTGGATGTAGTGTTTTGTATTTTAGTGATTTTTTTGTATTTTAGTGATTTGTGTGTAAATGCACCACTCAAATTTATGAATTTTAACCTCAATACAGGCTGCTAGCCTAGTGAGGTTAATATTTTTGTAAAAAAAAAAATAAGAACACATGTATGGTGAGAAATTATAAATAAAATAAATAAATAAAAATAAACGATTCAATTATAATTAATTAGATTTTTTATCTAAGCTATTCCATATTCGATACATCTCCTATTCCATATTCGATACCTATCGTTTTTATTTCAATTTTTATTTTTCCACGTAAGAGGTCCTTAGGAAAACAATCGCCCTTAGAGCCCATGTCATCTTTGGGAATGCTGTGTGTAGGGTCTTTTTAGGGAAAGGAACGAGAGGATGTTCTGGGAAGCTGAAGTGAGGCTGAAGGCAGTGGGGAGGGGAAGGAGATGGGAAAGTACCCGGCTATTCAGATTTGGTCACCAAACACGGCTAATGCCATTTCAAGCAACGTTTCATTTCTGAATGGTGGTCTTACACCAGGGCGTTACCGAGAGTATCTTCCACTCTGGAACGTGCCGCAAATATGCTATACATTATTTGAAACGAATTAATTGTGAAATAACACAAATTAATCAAATAAAATTTATTTGCCACGCCGGGATTCGATCGCGCGACCTTCGGATTGCGAGTCTAGAGCCTTACCGCTCGACCAAGCCGACCGTCAAAACAAAAAGTATGATAAAATAAAAACTGTTCTAATTTGGGTGGCGGAAATGGGTATAGCCGCTCCCGAAACATATATTAGATATAATCAACACCTCTGCCATCGGTTACTCCAAGTGTTTCGCCAGGTTTAGTGACTTAGCAGGGGTGCCCGAGATCATGGGGCGATGTTTGTCTAGGTCTTGGCGGCGGGTGCTAGTTGATATTACTAATAATGTGGTATGAAACTAAACATATTCTTATTTATTAATTAATCTATCTTCTTCCACCGTAATAAACTAACTAACTAACTATCCATCACGCCGTTTCCCCGCAGGGGTAGGCAGAGAGGACGGACCGCCAAACAACTCGGTCGGTTTTGGCACACACTCTTTGCCTCACTCACATTGATACATCGTCTCATATATGCTCTTCTATTATTCTGACTTTTGACATGGTCCGACTCAAGTATCTGATTCGCCTGATCGTGCCATGCCTTTCTCGGGCGTTCCCGACTTCTACTACCATTCACATTTGCTTCATATATTCTTCTTACACTACTTTCTTCGTCCATTCGCTCTACATGCCCAAACCATCTGAGGGTTCCTTTCTTAATTTTACTCGTTATGCTTGCATCAGCCTTTCATTCTTTGCGGATATCCACATTTCTCACACGATCATACATGGTTTTACAACACGTCTCAGAGATCTCATTTAAACAGCATTCAGTTTACTTTCATCCTTCCTCTGCCAGTTCCATGCCTCTATGCCATACATCAGGGTAGGTACCAGGACTCCATTGGGGACGCTAGCTTCGCTTTTCGGACATTTTTTTAATTAGCGCCAACGGCATTCAGTCCTTCATTAATGGAGTTACCGGCGTACACCCTTCTTTCAATATCTCTCATCAGCCTTCCCATCTCTCGTATCTCATCTCCCATCCACCGTAATAAGTAATTATTTCCAGAAAAAAAAAAAGTATGAATTTCAAAACAATAAAGACACAATAATCTTATTGAAGTTATACGAGCGGGCTGACGAACTAGCAAGGAAAGGGGCGAAAGCACCACTTGCGGGATCTGAGCCGGCCGTAGGAGTAGCAGCTTGCCACACCAAATTACATATCGAGAGGTGGGTCAAATCCCAGCACTGGAAGGAATGGGAGAGGGCACCCGGAATGAGACAATCCAAAGTACTCATAAACGGACCCGACCCCAGACGGACCAGGAAACTACTCGATATGGACAGAAACTCGCTGAGGGAACTGGTAGGCCTACTAACGGGACACTGCCATCTCAGGAAACACATGCAGCTATTGGGAGTGGAAAGCACCAGTAGATGTAGAAAATGTGAAGAGGATGAAGAGACTCCAATTCACTTATGGTGTCAATGTCCTGCCCTGGTGGGAATTAGGCTCAGATACCTGGGGAGACATGTTGTAGAACCAGAAGACCTAGCCACATATCCGATAACAACTCTGGTGAACTTTATTAAAGGGACTGGGTTATTGTTAAAGGATTGAGGTAAAATGGGAGAAAGTACAATGGGCCCATGGCCTAAGTACTCACGGGAACCAATGGTAAACCGTCTCCGCTTTTAAAAAAAAAAAAAAATATATATTGAAGTTATGGATATAAATATAATCATGTAACATTAAAAAAACAACTTTTAAATGGTTTCTGTTCCAGAGCCGGCATATTCGTGTAAACACCGTTATTCTTAAAAATATCTGGTATCTAACATACCTCTGTGCACAAACAAAAACTCTCTTTTTATTAAAGTAATGAGAGACCCTTGAAATTCCCACACAATACTCAGAATCGTTAATACTTTCCTTCTCAATGTAAACACGATGTCTATCTAAATAAGCTCCTTATGATACGTAGTGCCTAGGCAACCACGATCTTCAAAGCAAAACTGAAGAGGTAGATCTGTTCCCACCAGATTTAACCTCTTCTAATACCTGCCTGTACCTTATTTTCATTTCTTTCATCCATTCTGCATTCCGTTATACCCTTCTTGAGAAAGTTATTGCGATGTCTTTAATAATTGCAGTTTTAATTAAAGTTACAAACATTTTTGAGATGTTAAATCAAAGGCAAAATAACATTGGGTTAAAAACGGCGTCTGTCATTCAAAATAAAATCAAAACATTTATTTAATATTTTTTAATTGATCAACTAATGTTTAAGACAAGATTTTTATGCTTATCACAAAGGGTAATAATTATTAGCCTGAAACACTCATCTACACTGAAAAAATCTCCCGAGAAAAAGAAGGACGCGGGTTCAAGTCCGGTCGGCGGCATGTATCTTTTCTCGGGAGAATTTTTCAATGTATATGAGTGATTCAGGCTAATAATTATTATTAAATGAAAAAACACACTTTGTAAAACACCACTTTTTATTGGAATTAATATTTTTTTCTTTTTTTTTCTTTTAAAAAGAAAGACAAACATTGCCGGGTTACGAAAAACCCAACAATGTTTGAAAATCTCCTACTACCACCACAGAAAGCCGAAAATGTTGCTTGTGTTGTGATGGAGGATTTAGCCAGCCGAGGAATCGAACACGCGACGCTCGGGTGGGACCCAAGCGCTATGCCCACTCAACCACTGACCAGTCAATTGTATGTATTTAACAGCCAAACAGGTTTCGCTTAGCTCAAGCTTCATCAGGGCTTATTACATCAAATAAAGTAAATTGGATAAAGACATATATAAAAGAAATTAAGAGAATTAGTGAAAGAGATAGCAATAGAATAGGCGACACCCTAAGGGCAATGATTACTAATTATTTGACAAGTTAAAGTATTTAACCAAAAAATGTAGACATAATTTATCTCGACGCCACCTAGTGGGAGATTTAGCACTTACAATGCCTTTCCCATATAAAAATAAAGTTGGTTGTTTGCAGGTGGAAAAATGTAATAAGCATTAATTGTTGAATGGAACACTAATACGTATATATTGAATTATTTGGCGGGTAGGAGATTAGCCGACGTAGCTCAGTGGTTAAAGAGCAGTTGGCAGGATATCAGAAGAAGGCGGGTTCAAGTCCCGTCGGCCGCATATATCTTTTCTCGGGAGATTTTTTCAATCTAGATGAGTGTTTCAGGCTAATAATTATTACTTATAATAATCAAAAACATTTTAATTATTTTTAATATTATTCACATATATTACCTCAAATTAACAATAATCCATTAAAGATGGTTTGAAATAATGGTTCCATGACAGTTCATCCTGCGACAATTCATCCGGCGACAGTTCATCCTGCGACAGTTCATCCTGCCGACAGTTCATCCTGCCGACTGTTCATCCCGCCGACAGTTCATCCGGCGACAATTCATCCTGCCTGAACATTTAGAAGATTTTTTCTTCAAGTAAGTATGCAAAGAGGATATACGGCCGTACAACCTAACCTAACCTAACCTAACCTAACCTAACCTGACCTAACCTAACCTATGCTTTTTCGGAGAGTCGAAATTATTGTTAGTAAAAATATTTTTACAGCGGATTTCCACTCAAGATGCCTTCAGATATAAGTATATCGATTTTGGTTGTAAGGACGTATATCCTCTTTGCACACATACTTAATAAAAATCTTCTAAATGATCAGGCAGGATGAATTGTTGCCGGATGAATTGTCGGCGGGATGAACTGTCGGCAGGATGAACTATCGGCAGGATGAACTGTCGGCCGGATGAACTGTCGCAGGATGAACTGTCGCCGGATGAATTGTCGCAGGACGAATTGTCGGGTCACCGAAATAATATTGTAAAGAGCGAAGAAAGAAGAATCCCCAGGGATTCCTCGTTGGAATCCCTTGGGAAATTAATAAATGAAAAGATCAATTCAATTATTTGTAGAACACATTGAAATTGCTTACTATTTTGAATGCCATGAAAAACGTTCTGTCATAACCTAAACCGTTCTGACAAACTTTATTATTGGTAAAATGTGGTTTTTCACAATAACCAAATGAAATGATTGAAGTACAAATGTCATACATAAGGATATTGTAGTTTTTTCTTACATTATAAGCAATCAGCAGACCCGGCCACACGTTGTTGTGGCTAACGAAACACAATGCCACGCCATTACCCAACCATTATAACCAACGCCATCTGTTAAATCAAGTCCTCACCGCCCGCATGCCAGCCCGCTGCCCCAATTTTGCCTTTCAACCAATTTACACAAAATCTTACCTAAAAACCTTCAAACAAAAACCTTCCTCATAAATCACTGTGTCTATTGGTGAAAACCGCATGAAAATCCGTTGCGCATAGTTTAAAAGATCTAAGGCGTAGACAACGGGAGCGATTTAATTTTATACTATTTAAAGATTTTATTATTTTTTATTTATTATTTACTAATATTTCAACGCCCTGATGGGCTCTTACATGATAAGTTTATAATACAGAGACACAGTTTTAAAAAAAAGATGAACTTGAAAAAGTAAACATCACATGAATGGAAGGTATGAAGATAAATTTTGGTAAAAATAATGCACTACAATATAAGAGAAAAATTTTAAAGTTGCAGATGGCATAAAATAGTATACATTGTGTATTACAAAATTTACATAAAAACAATTCTTGACAAATCAAATCAAATGTCACAGTACATAAAAAGAAAACGGCAACAGGTTTTTATATTGTAGATAAATATAAAAATACACAAATATATTCAACGTGCTATGTGATTCTCCTTAAATATTAAAATAAACTATAAAAAATATAATTCAAGTATTTCTTAAATAATGATAACTTTGTGTTAAATACATCGATACTTAAGATGAATTTGTTTGCAAGTGTATTTTTTTTTTTACATGAGTTCCACACAGGAAGCCCTGAGGAAAATAATTTCCCTCAGGGCCTATGTCATCTTTGGGGATGCCGTGTGGAGGGATTTTTTAAGGAAATGAAGGAGAGGAGAGTTCTGGGAAGGAAAAGGGTTTAAGGAGTGGGTAGGAATCTAGGGTTCAGTATGTCCTGGTCATCCGCCTCCAAGACCTAGACAAACCTCACCCCATGAACCCGGGCACCCCTGTTAAATCACCAAACGTAGCGAACCACTTGGGGTGACCTATGGCAGAGGTGTTGGTTATCCAATAAAGGTTCCCGGGGCGGCGGTACCCATTCCCGCCTCCCAAATTGTAATTTATGAAAAAGATGTGACATTCCAGTTTAAAGAATCATATAACCGGTCAGTAGTTGAGTTGGCATCACGCCTGGTTCCCACCCAGGGATCGGGAGTTCAATTCCTCGGCTGGCTAAGTCCTCCATTTTGATACAAGCAACATTTTCCACGTACCTTCTGTCATGTTGTAGGAGATTTTCAAATACTGTCAGGTTATTTGTAACTCGGGAATGTTTACATCTTTCTTTAAACAAAAAAAAAATCGTTGTGTGCAATTCACACGCGGGAGACGTGAAATCTTCAGAAAACTAAAGTATACAAGAGTGGGGGCTACGAAGCACGGCATACTATCTCATTCTCTGGCAGGCTAAATCCTATAGATTATAGATGAATGTGTTTGTCTCTTTTTAGTGTCGTTAATTTTCGTTTCATCGAGTTTTAAATCACAATGCGGCTAAAGAAGTTTTCACTTCAAAAAAGATGCATGTCACTGTTCTAGAATCTTCCTAGAAAGGTCACTGTCGTCACTTCTCTACGTAATACACACATTTAGAACATTCTCTTGCTCTGGGGTTACCAGAAGGTTCAAATGGAGAAAGCGTGGAAAATTAAAGTGCCACCACTTACATGAGAATACCGCTGATAAACACCACAGTAAAATAACAACACTACTCATGAACAAATCAAAAATAAGATCTAAGGTTTTATAGAGTTTTCCTGTTTCAAAAACCATCTGGTGTTCAGCTTTAATATTTTTGTTGTCAAGTATTTTATTGAGGCTTCTGACTCACATAAGGAGCTTTGAATAAATATATGCCTCCAGTTTTTCTGATTCTAGGTGATTCTTCTGACAGATGCGATGGAATGACTACTTTAATAAAAGCTATATGTTGAATACCAAATTGTAACGACAACTCCACACGTGTTTTACAGCATCAAATGAATTTGAAAGTGAACTGAAAAATTCTAAACTCAAATTTGTATATATATACAGATTTTGTTTACGGGGGGAGGGGGGTCGATCATGTCTTATTTTTTCTTACAAGGGGGTGGGAGGGAGTCTCGATAGTTCTTGCGTAAGATCACAAAAATGCGCAAAGTTAAAATTATTCGTACCTTTAGAGGACATAATTGTGAACACATGTTATTTAATCCTGAAAAATATTTTAATATTAATATGTACCTAATAATATATTCTTTGATGAGTGTATTTCGGAAAGTAAAAGCAACATTCAATGGTGGGTGGTGCAGTAGTACCTAAAAGGATTTGATCTTCCTAAATGTGATTCGTCAAGAGACAGATTGATGTGTAAGGACTCGAGTAATTTTAACTCAGTAAAAAAAGTGTGATTTTGACATAACATAGGCAATACTCTCAAATAGGTATATATTAAGGGTATGAGAGCCCAAAAACGTAGGTTTTTAGTTTGGACCTAAACTCTGTTGGGCTTGTTACGCATCTTAATTCCGGAGGGAGTCTATTCCAAGCCTTAGGCCCAGATCCTCCGAAAGCACGATCTCCAAACTTAGTATTTGGCTTAAAAGAGAAAGATTAAGTATTATCCGTTCCAGCTTTTTAAAATTGTAAGTCAATATCGATTTTATTTCATTCCAAATTTGCTTTACTTTATACGGTGTAAATTTATAAAAATGTAACTATGGGACGTGTGGGATTGCACTATCCTCCCCACATCCTGGAATAAAGAATTATTATTATTATTATACCAACATCCAAAAATGCTAAAAGGCGTGACTTTTTGTAATTATTTTTTGACCATAAGTTTTTATCATATTTCAATAATGTCTAAGCAAAATAAGAATGTAAAAAATCTGAAATATATTAGTTTGTACGTGCGCAAATAAATACACAAACGGACCAATTTTCGTCAAGAAACACATGCACGTACATATATTTTTAAATGATTATTTATCATTTTTCAATAATGTTTAAGCAAAATAAGAATGCAAAAAAAAAAACTTTAATATTTTAATTTGTAAGACCGTAAATAGGAAGACAAAATAAAGAAATTTTCGTCATAAATAAGTGTTTTTATTTGAACTAAAATTAAAATTTTGAAACATGCGTTTACTATTGAAAATTTAACAAATCTGCCACCGACCTATGGTATAACCTTTGTTCTCAAATTTTAAAACATGCCTTTACTAGATAAAAGAACAATCTTTCGAAATCAATTTATAATTTTGTTGTGGAAAGAGTGAATGCGTCTAAAATTTGATTTATACGCTTACTAACAGGGAAAAAAAAAAACCTAACCGATTTTTTTTAAATATATTTTTTTAAATATTAGTTTAGTTAAATTATTATTCTCGGGATAGAAGACCTATTTCGGGTTTTCTCTGGTTATATTGTATACCCTCCTAACAAATCTTAGTCGCTGTGCACGCGGGCGGCTAGTAGACTCCCATGGTTTAAAGATCTACCGCTCTGGCGCCACTAGTTGTTTTGTGTGAACCTACGACATATGACAAAGTCCCATATGTACCTACTAATATTAAAAAGCACGTATGGGATTCGCTCTTCGGAATCATATTGACCGGTGGATTTTTTAGGAAGGAATTTGAATAGTGTGGTAAAATTATTGTAATACACGATTATAATATTTTATTATATTTTTATGGGAGTTACTGCACATTTGCATTTAATTGATAACCGCCACTGCTCGTGATGTTTACATAATAATATGAACTTGCGATAACTTTGGATTCCCCGTTCGATGAACTCTCATTTCGACAAATTGTGAAAACTATCAAGAGATAAGAACTTTGTGCCAAGTGCCTTATATTTTATATCAGCGGCCTTCGTGGTTTAGGAATAAGGCTCTCGACTAACAATCCGAAGGTCGCAGGTTCAAATCACAGCGAGCCCACACATTTGAGAATTTAAATTTAAACTTTATTTGATCGATTTGTGTTATTTCACAAAATAATCATTTAAATTAATATAAGGTATATTTGCGGCACGTTCTAGAATGGAAGATACTCTTAGTATCACCCTAGTGTGAAATGAAACGTCGCTTTAATTTTTTCAATTTGGGAGGCGGGTATTGGTACCGACGCCCCGGGAACCATGTAATGGATAATCAACACCCCTGCCATAGTTCACCCCAAGTGGTACGCTACGTTTGGTGACTTAGCACAGGTGCCCATGTTCACAGGGTGAGGTTTATCTAGGTCTTGGTGGCAGATGCTTTTACCCACCTACTGCGTGGCGGCCCGGATCGGGAGAGACTGGTGAAGGGAGACTTAACCTAGACGACTCCAGCCGGACTCTTTCGACCCATCGTCAAACGTCTTCATACGTTCGTCGATTCCTACGCATTCCTCATATTTTTTTCCTTTCCAGAACTTCCTCTTCTGCCTTTTCTTAAAAAGACCCTCCACAAAGCAACCCCAAAGATGTTACAGTCAAGAAAAAAGATCTCTAATAGTTAAGAACTTCCCCGACTTCATTTTCCTCATCTCTTTCCCCTCCCCACCACCTTCAGCCTCACAACATACCCCAGTCGGGGAAGCCATAGTCTCACTGGCTCCATGCAATTGGAGGCAGTTTAGACTCTTGTGCGGTATTCACAATTTAAACAAAAATACCTTGTTGGTAAATAATAGTGGAAAGCTGAAGTATTAAAGATTTTTGTTGCTAAGGAAAACGACTATTATTAAACAACTAGCTGACCCGGCGAACTTCGTACCGCCTCAGAATCAATAACTGTTGTGTTAACTTATTAGCCGAATTAAATTCAGTTTTTTTATTAAGTTAAAAATTACACAACGAAGCAATTATCGATGCGCAACTGTCCGTGTTTTGTTTTTGTCAGTATCAGAGATGGCGTTGTGTACGAATTTATATGTTTTTTTTTCTTACTTTTCCACTTACTCTCGGGAATGGCGTTGTATCGTATTTTTCCTTTGGAGGGATGCAGACATATGTTCACCGTGTGTCTCATTTTCGACGATTGACATTTAGTGTGTAAGAAAGAGGGAAAGCATTATATGTTTAAGAACAAAAGCAAAACAATCAGCGCATTGACATTTCTCGTTTATTGTAATATTTTGATTTCACTCACTATTCAATAATATTATACTTATCACAATATTGTGCAGCTCTTTCAAAAGATGAGAATTTGTTCCATACAAAATGTACGAGGAAAAGAATTTTCTTCTTAATTATTTTTTCGTGAATTTTTCCGATGTTTTTCGGGGCGGAGACAAATCCAACAAACCAAAGCTCATCAAAATCGGTCCAGCAGTTCTTGAGTTATAAATGGTGTAAGCCGACTTTGTTTTATATATCTTCTATCTATCTATCTATAAATCTATATAAATAAAAATGAATCGCCGAAATACATGTACGCGCATAACTTCTGAACGATTGCACCAAATTGGATAATTCTTTTTTTGTTGTGTTCGTTATGGTCAGGAAAAGGTTTGTATAAAACTACTGGTGAGCTCTGGCATTACGAAATTTGTATAAAAAATTGCATTGGGTGGCACGCGAGCTGTTTTAAAACTCAATGTACCGGAACTGAATGAATGGAATGCGGAAGGGTGGAACTCGGGAGGAGGGTTCGCGGGACGGGGGAAAGTGGGGAGAGGGAAAGCGGAGTGGGAACGCGAGAGGGGGAAGGGGACGCGGAAGGGGAACGGGACGAGTGGGAAAAGACAAGCATGGAGAAACAATTTCTTTATTAAATGGCATAGCAACGCATGCCGGGAACCAGCAGATACTCCCACAAAAAAACTATCCCAGGAAATGAAACTTTTGAAAATATGAACATTGTACGAATATAAAACATATGTATAAAATACAAAATGGACTTATACACACAAACACAACATTTACAAAAACATCACAAGTACACGTGAACATTATACTAGACAACACAATAAATTGTACACAAATACTGTCAAGACTGAAAGTGGCAAGAAAAGTATTGGTCACGAGGGAGTTCACATATATAATCTCCTTCCAGATAACCGAAAAACGGAAAAGAATATAAAAACCTTTAAAAAAACTATTTAAACTTAAAATTTTGGAACAAAATAAAAAATATTACTACAATACTTGTACTACTATACTTTATATGCTCTGTATTTAAGTTAAGAAAGCGAAATATTATATTTCTTTTAACTTAACCCTTAATTACTCGCATGGGGTCAAAGCATTTTCGGATTAAAAATGAAGCACTTGGCGCGGCCCGATTCCCCCCACGCCCTCGCTAGCTTCATAACGCGTGTCTAAGTTTGTATTTTAGTAGCGACCAAGTCACGGGAGTGGAAGGACGCGTCGCGTCGCTGCGCTCTTGAGCGGTGACCCCGTGCGAGTAACGTTGCGATCGCAAAGTACCAACAAAATGCAAGAAATGTACAAGATTTGTGTGCAATGATCACTCTGAAATATACTGTCAACAGTGTAACAAGCTCCTAAAAATACGATTTGATATCAGTATACCTAAGTACAAATTGTTAATTATTTTAGTTTAACTTGTTTTTTGTATAATTAGTTAGTAATTCATGTTATTACTTATAGATACTACAGAAAAAACAAAGCACTTTAATAAGAGATTTACATAGACTTACATAGACATAGACATAAACACCATTGCAATACTCACTAATTTATAAAACCCTTTTAATTTCTCTATCGGTTTATATGTATCTATCCTATTTATATAATTTTATTTTATTGTTTAATTTTAGTGTTATTTTACTCTATTTTATTTTGCTCTATTTTACTTTCTTTTAATTCTTATATGTTAGTATTGAGTTTCTTTTTTGTTTAGTTTTGATTTTATATGTATCTTAAATTAAAAAAATAAATCATATCAAACTGTAAAATGAGGTCCTCAGCACGGGTAAAGCACCCAGTGAGGCCCACATTAGTCAAATATGTAACACACATGTATAAATCAGGTGAATCAAATAAAAAACAAAAATAAAAAAATAATAAAATAATTTCATTTACTTATATATTTCAATATATATTAAAAACTCTCATACTATTTGGGGTCATCTGTGACCCCATGCGAGCAGTTATGTAATGTTCTTTGTGCGAGTAATTAAGGGTTAATAATAATAAATAAATAAAAAAAATTAAAAAATAAAGATATATTCAAGGTTAGATAGAACCAAGATAGGACCTATCTAGTTTTAAAAAAATTCTTAGAATATTGGTAATCAAATAATTACATTTCTGAAAAATTTGGCACATATTTTTTAATAATATGATAATCTTGAATCTACTTTGATATGGTTAAGATTGTTACTCAAGGATTATGAAAGCGTTGGCAATGAATATATACATTTTCCATATTACGGGGAAACCGGTTGATAGGGTATTAGAGCAATAATGATAAGATCGTTACGGGGAAAATGTACGCAAATACCTTCTTGGTAATATGGTACTTGCGTTGTATACCTGATATACTTCTACAGGACGTGTTAGGGTTATAAAAAAGGTTTATCTATTAAAAGATGATGAAAATATTGATAGACTTTACATAGCATGGGAAAATTCATATATAACTTTTAAATTTTTTGTTCACGAAGAAAATGCAAAATTTGGGAGGCGGGTTTGGAGACCGCCGCCCCGGGAACCATTTATTGGATAACGAACACCTTTCCCATAGGTCAATCCAAGCGGTTCGCTACATTGAGTGACTTGCCAGGGGTACCCAGGTTCACGGGGTAAGGTGTGTCTAGGTCCTGGTGGCGGATGCTTCTGCTCATTTTTTTTGCATAAGCTCCACACAGATGACCCTGAGGAAGATAATTTCCCTCAGAACCCTTTGTCATCTTTGGAGATGCTGTGTGAAGTTTTGTTTTTTAGAAAAGAAAGGAGAGGAGAGTTCTGGGAAGGAAAAGGGTTTAAGGGGGTGGGTAGGAATCTGGAGTTGAGTGTGTTCTGGTCATCCACCTCCAAGACCTAGACAAACCTCAACCCATGAACCCGGGCATCCCTACTAAATCACCAAATGTAGCGATCCACTTAGGGTGACCTATGGCAGAGGTGTTGGTTATCCAATACAGATTTCCGGGGCGACGGTACCCATTCCCTCCTCCCAAATTGAGTACTCACTGCGTGGCATTCCAGATCGGGAAGGTCTAATTGAGGGAGACCATTTGGCATCCTGCAGGATTCTCTTAATCCAACGCCTTGGTGGGTTTTCATTCGTCCATCACTCCTGGACCCACTGACCCCAGATTTCTGAACCTCGTACCTTTTACCTTTTCCTTCCGATAAACTCATAACCCAAACCTCGTACCTTTTTCTTCCCAGAAGATCCTCTTCTTCCTTTCCCTTAAAAAACCCTCCACACAGCATCCCCAAAGATGACATGGGGCCTGTGGGAAATTATCTTCCTCAGGGTCATCTGTGTGGAGCTTATGCAAAAAAAAATGAGCAGAAGCATCCGCCACTAGGACCTAGACACACCTTACCCCGTGAACCTGGGTACCCCTGCTAAGTCACTCAACGTAGCGAACCGCTTGGATTGACCTATGGGAGAGGTGTTCGTTATCCAATAAATGGTTCCCGGGGCGGCGGTCCCCAAACCCGACTCAGGGCCTCCTGTGTGGAGCTATTGTAAAAAAAAGTTATTTTTTTGTTAGTTTCTGACAGAATCCACAATTTTTATTATTGTAGCTGTCATACTTATATAACTTGTGTGTTTTTAATATTTCTTACGATATGAGATTTTCTGTTTTCTGTATATGAAAAACTCTGAATTACGAAATTAATTTCGTGTGAATGCCACTATTCGGAGATCGCAATGTTATTTAGAACATGAACTATGGAACTTTGAAATATCTATTTTAATGTCAATCATGATTTAAGATCAACCAGATTCAGAAACAATCATGATTTAAGATCAACCAGATTCAGAAACAATCATGATTTAAGATCAACCAGATTCAGAAACAATCATGATTTAAGATCAACCAGATTCAGAAACAATCATGATTTAAGATCAACCAGATTCAGAAACAATCATGATTTAAGATCAACCAGATTCAGAAACAATCATGATTCGGGATGAATTAAGATTTAGGACCAATCGAGATACTTAATCAATCAATATTAATCAATATTCAGGAACAATAAAGTGTCAAGATTCATAATCAATCTTGATGTAACTCTAAGTAGCCATTTTTGATCTGGAGCTCCAACAGCTCGACTCTATGCAGAAACGGGCTTTCCGTTTGATAGATTCTCCCACCTTCTAGATCCAGAAGCCAGATGGATTGCAATTTTAAGAGCACAGGCGTCGAGTGGGAATGCTATCCTTTTTTACCGGTATTTCAATAGAAGATGCTCAGAGGAACTAGCGTCATTGATCCCTTCGGCATCGGTGTATAATTGGGAAACACGCCAAACGCGTGCCCAACATATGTACACGGTTGACATTTGTCACATGAGAACGGTTCGCTTCTTCAACTCGTTCTTGTGTTCAACAGCTCGGCTATGGAACGATTTTTCGGCCTCTGTGTTTCCTCTTTTCTACAACATGGGTCTCTTCAAGACCAATGTTCATTCTTTCATCTCCTCAAAAAAACTCTCCACGCAGCATCTCAGATGACATAGTCCCTGAGGAATATAAAGGCGCTGAGGGATTTTTTTTCCTCAGGGCCTCCTGTGTAGAGATGTAAAAAAATCAAATTCAGGAACAATTAAGTTTTATTATCAATCAAGGTTCAAAATTAATCTTTGATTTTATTTTTAGATATAATCATGATTCGAAAACTACGAAGTTTCACAATCAATCAAGAATCGTAAGGAAGAATCAATGAAGTTTTGGAATCAATCAAGATTCGGAAACACTGGAGTTAAATAATTAATCAAGATTCGGAAACAAGTTAAATAATTAATCAAGATTCAGAATCACCAAAGATTCATGATCAATTAAGTTTTAGGTTTAATCAAGATTGGGAAACAATGGAGTTAAATAATTAATCAAGATTCAGAATCAACAAAAATTCATAATCAAGTAAGTTTTAGAATCAACCAAGATTCGGAAACAATGGAGTTAGATAATTAATCAAGATTCAGATCAACAAAGTTTCATAATCAATGAAGTTTTAGAATCAATCAAGATTCGGAAATAATGGAGTTAAATCATTAATGAAGATTCAGAATCAACAAAGATTCATGATCAATGAAGTTTTAGAATCAATCAAGATTCGGAAATAATGGAGTTAAATCATTAAAGAAGATTCAGAATCAACAAAGATTCATTATCAATGAAATTTTAGAATCAATCAAGATTCGGAAACAATGGAGATAAATAAATTAATCAAGATTCAGAATCAACATTCATGAAAATGAAGTTTTAGAATCAATCAAGATTCGGAAACAATGGAGTTAAATAAATTAATCAAGATTCAGAATCAATAAAGATTCATAATCAATGAAGTATTAAAAAATCAAGGTTCGGAAACAATGGAGATAAACAATTAATCAAGATTCAGAATCAACAAAGATTCATGATCAATGAAGTTTTAGAATCAATCAAGCTTCGGAAATAATGGAGTTAAATAAATTAATCAAGATTCAGAATCAACAAAGATTTATAATCAATGAAGTTTTAGAATCAATCAAGATTCAGAAACAATAGAGTTTCAGTATAAAATAAGATTCAGAATCAGTCAATAAAATAAGTTACAAGATTAAACAAAAAATAGTCATCAGCAATCAAGATTCAGAATCATTAAACATTTATCATTTATGTTTCATAAACAATTCTTTTCAAAATTCAAAATTCAATAATAAACTATATCTAGAGCACACTTTACATCAAAACGAAACCAATGTACGAAGCAAGAAGTAGGGATGTTCAATATATTACCAACTTTCTCCGTTTCACATATTAATTCACCGCGGCTCCAGCCTCTAGAATAGCTGACATAACTCTTCACACATCGCGCTAATTTCTTCCACTGACATGCATCGTCTATGTACATTTTAAATTGACTTCAGTCTAGAAATTTTGTCAAAGATTGAATAAATTGTCAAGACAATATTGAAGAATTATGTTCATACTGCCCACAAAGCACAAAGGTCGGTGAGACTATCATGGCATCCCCAATTTTAAGGAACTGACTCACGGAAGTGACGAATGGAAGCAGATGTAAAGAGGAAGGTTTGGAAGACCCTATGTTATTATGTTCCGACCATCAAACACGACTAAAGTAAATTCAAGCCATGTGCAACGTTTCGATTTTAATGTGCGATCACTCAACGGGGCCAGGGGTTTTGTGAAAAGATAAGAAGTATTGATTATCTTATAAACCACATTGATGATATCTACAAACCCATTCACAACTTTATCAAGTTGTCCTGTTCGAGTCGGGGACCCATGGCATCGTCACATCTATTGTCTATCGATATCGATATAGAACTTTCTATCGATAATGTTGATAACTTGCCATCGTTCGAGCAAGATTGCATTTCGCTTACATTCGCTACACACGCTTGCATACTGCTTACTAACAACGTATGCAGAGACACTGGAGGTCTAGATTGGTTCAAAATTAAATGTAGATTTGTTCATTAAAAAAAAATAGAGTGCTTGCCTTGAAGGAGTAACCATCTGTTACTTATACCAGGGCGGGTAAGTGGTGGATAACCTTCAGTTCGCAAACATACAAACAACAGATCACATCGAATCATCGATGTTGGTCGAAGTGTCAAGTACACTAAGAAGACTTGGGCGTGGTCGTCGGCGAACTGCAGTCTTGCTCGAAAACGATGACAAGTTACCGATATTATCGATAAAACATTTATCGATCACCCTTGCTAATAACCAAGAAGTACCTATCCTACGCTTGTTAAGCCGCCGCTACCCGAATTTCTACCGATTTCTTGCATATCCTCCTTAAACATTTGAAGTTTTTAAGCTCTTAAAAAAATGTATGTTATTTTTTAAGATAATATTCTATATATTCCCCATGCCAAAACGCAAATTATATGAAATTCCCTCAATAGAAAAAAATCGCAAAGTATACTACGAAAATTATTATTTTCACGCCTGTTTCAGTTATTTTACAAGTTATACGTAAAAAAAAAAATAACAGTGTTTCTTTGAATGCTGTTTTAGACAGCCCCCAAGAGATTTTTTCTCTATTTTAAACGAGTCGTGTTTTATTAAACATTTTCACGATTTTCGCTTCAATTTTACCGTTTTCAATATTAGCGCACTCTCTCCAACATTTGTAATTACATAACTATCCATCTTCTTCTTTTTGAGCGGGATTACGGCGCCCTAATCGACGGAAGACGAAAAATAAAATATTTGAAATATACTCGTAGTATCATAGTCACTTATAGTAAGCGATAATTTGCTTACGTGTCAAAATCGACCGGTTTACAGAAAAGTGACTCATTTTAAAAGAAAATCAATCAATGTAACATTTTCCAAGAAGCATAAGGGCTTCTACACTTTTCCACATAATGTAATTTCACAGTAAAAATAAATATGACGCTCTAAAACATACAATGAGCTGTCGCAACAGGTTCATTGACTTTCAATATATCGTGGTAGTCAGAAACCGATTTATATAATGTGGGACTACGCAAATACCTTAATACCAATATTATTTCTATGGCTTGGAGCCAAAAGTTGACAACTCCAAAATGTTACATGTTAGTTATGATAAGTTATGACTTTATTTATAATGTGGGTATTTTTATCCCAAAGAAACGCAAATTAATTTGTAGGAACGTATTCAAAATTGATTTCAAAATTAAGGGAACATTAAATTACTACAGCTTTCGTAGCTGGAAAGC
>OU862935.1:11820796-11828296 GCA_917880885.1 Limnephilus marmoratus
CATATGTGCTGACAAAAATCCACAAAAAATTCAGGAAATTTTACAAACAGACCTAAATAATATAATAAAATGGTCCCACGACAATGGCATTATTATCAACGCAAAAAAAACCAAATACATGCTTATACATTCACCACATGCAAACTGTCAGGATAAGGAATTGCACATTAAAAGTCATTCATATGATTGCTTACACACAAAAAACCAATCCCTGCAGTGTAATTGCCCAAACATAGAAAAAGTGTACCAATATACATACCTTGGTCTTACAATAGATGTCAATTTTAACTGGTCAATTCATATTGAAAATGTATGTAATAGATTAAGATCTATATTAGGGAAATTTTATCACCTAAAAAAATTTGTTAATAAAAATATACTATACTGTATATATAACGCATTAGCAGAATCAATTATAGGATACGGAATAAATAGTTACGGATTAACGTACAAAACGTACTTAAATAAAATAGAACAACTACAAATCCGTTTCCTAAAATTGATATCAGGCAAAAAAAAAGTTCAATTATGTGATGGCGATTATAAAAAAATGTTCTCCTTGTGTAATGTGCTCTCTATACATAGTAGGGTAGATTACCAATTAACTCTAGATGAATTCTGGAATACAGAATTCAAAAAACCTGTAAACCATAACTACCCCACTAGGCATAGAGAAGCAGAAATGTTTATTATTAATAAATCTCAAAATGTATACGGTGATAGAACAAAAAGGCATAAAATTCCGCAAATATTTAATGCATTACCTGAAAATATTAAAAACGAGACATCATATTCAAAAATCAAAACTAAAGTTAGATCATTCCACTTCAATAGAATATGAAAACTAAAATAGTGTATAAAAATACCTAAATCTATGAAAAACAAATAATATTTTGATCGAATAGGTATAGACCTAGTTCTTTTAACCATTGTTCAAAATAAAATTTATGTTACAATAAGCATTATAATAATTAGTTAAGTATTTTAATATTAAGTATTATATTATTAAATAATTACTATATATGTATTAAGCACCAAGATATCAAACATTTTATATGTTGTAAGTAAATAAATTGGAAAAATGAGAGATTTCTTACAATCAAACTGATTGATCAGTTTTGTAAGATTTAAGTAAGAGAAATTTTTGTACAATTAATAACTAAATAAACATATTAAAAAAAAAAAAAAAAAAAAAAAAATGGATGGATGGATGGATGGATGGATGGATGGATGGATGGATGGATGGATGGATGGATGGATGGATGGATGGATGGATGGATGGATGGATGGATGGATGGATGGATGGATGGATGGATGGATGGATGGATGGATGGATGGATGGATAAATGGATGGATGGATAGATGGATGGATGGATGGATGGATGGATGGAAGGATGGATGTATGTTTCCTCCATCTTGTTCTTGTAATTCCTCCATCTTGTAAATCTGAATGTATTATACATATGTTACCAGGTTAATTGCGGTTAATCTGCTTATAATATGTGCTACCAGATTACCTTTTCTACTTTGTCACAAAAAAATGTATGTGTACTTATATTTATATATTTTATATACATTTTCTTTATTACACACCAGAGAAAAATGAAACTTTCTTGTTTTTTTTTTGTTTTTGTTATGTAATTATGTACATTTCAGGTATAATATGAACTAAACATGTCAATTTGTCTGTCCTGGAACGGGAAACTTTCCTAGTTGGACAGGCAAAGCTTCCGAATTGTAATTTGTACTTTCTTTTGTGTCTGTAAATAAATAAATAAATAAATAAATAAATGTTTGGATAGATGGATGAATGGATGGATGGATGGATGGATGGATGGATGGATGGATGGATGGATGGATGGATGGATGGATGGAGGGATGGATGGATGGATGGATGGATCGATGGATGGATGGATGGATGGATGGATGAATGGATGGATGGATCGATGGATGGATGGATGGATGGATGGTTGGAGGGATGGATGGATGGATGGATGGATGATGGATGGATGGATGGATGGATGGATGGATGGATGGATGGATGGATGGATGGATGGATGGATAATAATAATAATAATAATATATCTTTATTGAACAAAAAAAATTAAGATTTATAACTACAAAAACAAAAAGTACATCATAAGTACAGTAAAAGTAGAGTTTAGAAGTTGGATAATGACAAAAGTTAATAACAGAAAACAAAATACATATATACAGTAGGTACTTAAACAATAGAGATTTATAATTATAAATTTAGGTTTCTCGTAACCTGCCTCACTAAGCTAGCCTGTGTTGAGGCAGTAATTTTACGTCAATTTATGTTTTGTATGTATTTTACTATTTCGAGTACAGCGAGTATTTAATCTTTTTTCATAGTATTTGTGTATATTTGTATATAGATGAGTGAGGATTGTTTTTACATATATCTGCCGAACGTCAAACACATTCATAATATTGAAGATTAAGTTCGAGTCTGTAATTAGAGGTAGTCTAAGAATTAATTTTATAATAGTTTTCTGTGCCTTTATGATTGGGTCTAGTGCTGATGCAGTACCGCCTCCCCATGCTATGATACCATACTCAATAATAGATTGACAGACTGCAAAATAAATCATTTCCAAGTGTTGTAAGTCGAGAAAGTTTCGTATCGTTCTGAAAAAGTTGCGTGGTTTTTCTTATTTTGTTTGCAATAGGCCACTTGCATCACATTTTTTTTTAATTTTTTTCCGGTTTAGGCAAATATTCTAAGACATTCTGTATTTTTTATTTTTTTTTAATCGTATTTTTGAATCCCTGGGGATTTTTTGAAAATTTCAAACCGAAAAATCAGACCATTTTTTATAAACCGGAAAGACGGGACATAATTTTATAGGTGTGAAAAAACGATAATTACATAGCCGAAAATCATTTTTTAAAAAAAAGAACGTTTTCCACACGAATGGCACAGGAGAATAACGAGGCATACCAAAAATATTACATCTCATAAATATTTTTTTCCTTGATCCATCTTATTGATCATAAATCATTATAATGTACAACTTCTATATTACTAAATTCAATGTAATATACTTGAACTAGTAAATTGTAATAATAATAAGAATATTATAAAATTTTATTTTGTTAAAATCAGCGCCATAATCATTATACCTCTAAAACATGTACCGACATCATCTTCACGTTCTAAAGAGAACCCCGTAGCCATTAATTGTACGGGGTTCTCTTCAGAACATCTGTCAAAAAATCAAACCAAATGATAAGTTCGCAGAGAACAAACAATAAATCTAGTGAACGAATTCAAAAATTCGCCTGAAATCAAAGTGATGCCATATAAAAAAATTAATCAGTGTGGAATTTTATTAAATTAATAGGAACATTTTCGGCGACGGGACATTTTCATGTAGTGACGTCATGAGCCCAAATAATGGATTTATTTATTTAAAAATAAAAAATACTGTACATTTCTAAAAATTTTTACTAACATTTTCGTAATCTTAGTAAAAAACTCTATCCACACGATTTTTTCCAAGTCGTTATGAAATCCATGCAAGTGGCCTATTATTTGAGTGTGAATATTCCATTTGAGATATGGATCAATTGTGAGGCCGAGATACTTCATATGTGTAGTGCGCTCAATGTAGGGACACTGACAAGATTCATCGGAATTTAAACATGTGTGTATTCTAATAGAGGCGTCATCATGGCGTTGACCTGTTATATTTATGCTTGGTGTGACATATTTAGTTTTCTCAGTGTTCAATGTGAGCGTATTTGTATCTAACCACTTTTTTATGATGTTTATATCCGTTTCAGCTTTTTTGTAAACAGCTTGCCAAGTGTCAGCTTCAAACAGTAAAACAGTGTCATCGGCAAAACTAACTATTTTTCCCTGAATGTTAATGTTACATAAGTCGTTGATATATAAAAGGAACAAAGATGATCCTAATATGCTACCTTGAGGTATCCCATAGTGAGTTGAGCACTGATTGCTAAGTGTGTTCATTATTTTCACTTGTTGCTTGCGGTCATCAAGGTAGCTCTTAAAAAAGTTAAGTTCGTTGCCTGTAATACCGATTATTTGAAGTTTGTTTATTAATTTACTGTGTGATATTGTATCAAAGGCTTTAGAAAGGTCTAAAAATATTGAAATACATTTTTTGCTTTTATCAAGGCTTTTTACAATGAAGTCAGTTACGGCGGCAATAGCGTCAGAAGTACTCTTGTTTTCTTGAAACCCGTATTGATTTTCTGAGAGTACTTTATGACTCGCCAGAAATTTTACTAACTGAGCATTGATAATTTTTTCAAATACTTTGGATAGTGTGGTCAGTATAGTTATTGGTCTGTAATTGTTTATGTCTGTCTTGTTACCTGTTTTATGTATGGGAATAACAATACCTTGTTTCAAGTTTGAGGGGAAGTGTCCTTGACTGATACTAAGGTTAATTAGGTATTCTAGGGGCAATGTAATTTCCGTAGCAAGCGTTTTCAAAATCTTGGTTGATATTCCATCAACCCCGGCAGAAGACGTGTTTTTTAGGGAATTAATTATTTTTAGAATCTCTTCCCTTGACACAGTTCGAAAATTGAATATTCTTTTTGGAAATTGAAGTTCTGCTTCAGCAGGTAGAGCATTCCCACAATTTGGTAGACGAGAAGCCAGATTTGAACCAATATTTGTAAAAAAATTATTGATATAATCCGCAACGAGATTGGGTTTTTTTGAGGTGTCAATAATTTTACCGTCAATACAAAGTTTACTTATGTCCTGTTTGTCTTTAGTGTTTTGTGTATTTGTGGCTTCTCTTAGAGTTTGCCATATTTTTTTTGGATCATTGTTACTTTCTTGGATCTTGCCTCTGTAGTAGATTTCTTTCGCCTTTCTAATGACTTCGCCGCATGTATTTCTATATCTTTTGTAGATGTTTAGTGATATTATGTCGTAAGGATTTTCTTTCACTTTTTTGTGTAATGCGTTTCTTCTACGAATGCAGTTAATGATTGAATAATTTATCCATGATTTTAAAGGTTTAATTTTGTTTGGAGTGTTTTTTGTCAGAATTGTAGTATTATTAATTAATTTATTTTTCAAATAATCAACGAAATATCTCCATGCATCATCTGAGTTTTTTATTTGGAAGAGCTCTTGCCAAGATTTAGTTTTAATTATATTTTTTAAATTCTCAAAATTAATATTATTGTATATAAATGTCTGATTACTTTTATTTTTTGTGGTGTCGGATTGCAATGTAAATATTGTTGTGTAATGATCTGTAATTGTTGATTTGTAAACAATGCTTTTGTTTTGTTTATTAGTTTTGACCATAACATGATCAATGCACGATGTTGATTCATTAGCTATTCTTGTTGGTGTATTGATGGTACTAATTAATCCATGGAACTCTAACATGTTCAGATAGTCGTGGCATTGATGGTGTGGATTATTTGGAAGTATGTTGATATTTAAATCTCCCATAATTATTATGTTTTTAGTGTAGGAAAGGTTTGAGAGTATGCTATTTAGACTGTTAAGAAATGGTGTTATATTACGAATCGATGGAGAACGATATATTGCTAGAATGCACGTATCATTATTATACATTTTTTGCATACAGCTCGCGTCAATAATGTTTACTTCCGTTACAACAGAGTTTAGGTCGTTTTTTGTGTATACCACTACTCCATCGTTCTGACTATCATGTTTTGACGAGTTGAATGAAGAGTAGTGAGTTCTGAATTTTGGTGTGTAAATATTTGTCAACCAACATTCTGTAAGAATAATAACATCAAATTTTATATTAAGGTGTTTAAGCTGTATCTGGAGTTCATCAAAGTTTTTATTAATTGACCTAATATTTTGGTGCATAATAATAGTGTTTTTTGAATCGGTTGTTAGGTATTTGCATATTTTTGCATCTGATGTTATAAACAAATTTTCTTGATCACTTAGTTCTTCGTATGTGTTATTAATGGTAATAGCCATATTATAATTTGTATTACAAAAAAAAATTGTTTAATTCCCTTCAATGAGAGAAACACTAATCCGTGGCCATCACTGGGGATTACAACCTTTAATTGAAAGTAGTAGAGGTGAATTATTGTTGCAATTTGAAAATAATAGTATACAACATGACTCACCGAACTGAGGGGAATCGACCCAGTGAATGACCGGTAAAAGTGAGACTCTCAATTAGAAAAAAATAATCAATTTTTTTAAGGTCACCAGAGTGTTTGATATAAATTACTCTGTCATTTTCATTTTTTTTAACCATCACTTTACATTCTTTGTACCAGACATATTGTTAGCGGACCTAAATGGGGGTCCCTACATTCTGCCGACAGACTAGCTCAGGTTTTAGTCAGCAGAGTGGGAGAGGTCCTCACCACCAGGGTGGTAGGATCTGTGAGGCGTGTGTGGGTCTTTCCTGAAATAAAGCTCAAATTTCTACGGGCTGGGAGAAGGCAGTGAAACCAGTAATCAGGGTAAACAACGGTTATATTGGGTAAAACACCTGCGTAGACACAATATCACAATAAGGTATACATAGTAATTCAGGGTAGCAACAACAGTTATATCAAAAATGGAGGAATCTATCTCTATAATCTCTCTGGTAGGGCTATTTATCTCCGCGGTGAATTTACTGCGAACACACGCAAATAAGGGGAGTTAAATTGGTTCAGGTACTCACAGCTGGGGGCTGAACTCTTGTAGATTCAGTGACGGGAAAGAATATAGCCATTCTTGGAGTTCCCGCAAGTCACTATGCAAAACACGCTGCATCGTGGCTCAATGTTCCGGAACTGTGCGGAACGGTTTACGACAACACGGGCGCTCAAGCCAGGCGCTGGAGAAGAGTGCGGTTGGCGGCTCGCTGTCGACGGTGGCTTGCTTGGGTTCCGCCGCCCGTAGCGCGCCGGTAAGCTAGCGGCGAGGGAGTGAAACTGTAGTTTGCGCAGTGGCGTATTTGTGTATCGTAACAATATTTATATCCCATTTCTTTCGCCTTAGTCTTCGACCTCCACAGAAGATCTTTAAAATAGGCACCAAGGATTTCGCTAATAAAAATCTTCTGGTATCCGTTTCCTTGGGTTGTGGTAGGGTTAAGTAGCTTCCTGTTCAGTAGAATCTGTCGCCTTTTTTGGGGGTTAGTAAATTTAACGTGGAATTTTGGGGGGACTCCTGGTTGTTGGTCTGGAATTTTCTTGATATCGAGAATATCATCGCCTTTTAAGTCGACACCCGTCACTGTGGCCACTCATTTAATTATTTCTGCTGGCTGTTCTCCCTCTTTTTCTGAAATTCCAGCAAATTCAAGAGTGTCTTCACGCGTTCTCTGCTCCACTTCTGCTAGTCTAACTTCAAGGCTTTTTATTATCCCATCTTTTTCTGTTAATTCCTTTCGCATTGATTCTACTTCCGAAACCAGTTTAATAATGGTCTCCATCTTTAGATGGATGTCATCATATTGCCGGCTGATAAAGTCTCTCGTGCTTCTGCTTTCT
>OU862935.1:11833296-11838296 GCA_917880885.1 Limnephilus marmoratus
CCTGGAACGTTTCGGTGAGACCCAAATGGTTGCACTGGACATCTCCAAGGCCTTTGACCGGGTTTGGCACCGAGGACTTGTCAACAAACTGCTTTCTTACGGACTTCCCGCATCCTTGTGTACGTGGATTGCCGACTTCTTGAGGGGGAGGTCGATTCAGACGGTAGTCGATGGTTTCACCTCTTCCTCACACTCGATAAATGCTGGCGTCCCGCAGGGATCGGTTCTGTCTCCAACTTTGTTTTTGTTGCACATCAACGACCTTTTGTCATGTGCACCAATTCACTGTTATGCGGATGACAGTACAGTTCATGATAGCTTTTTGTTTGACAAGCCCCCAAAGGGCTCACAAACTCCAACAGCTCGTAGGGCTTTGAAGCAAAGAATGGACGGCTACCTCGAAAGTGTTTTCTCTTGGGGTAAAAATAATCTCGTTGAATTTAATGTTTCAAAGACCCAATCTTGTCTGATTACGTCCAAAAGGGATCGAAATGAAAATCTAGTCTCTTTCAACGGAAGCAATCTTCCGAACAGGCCCTCCATTGATATGCTTGGTGTAACCCTAAGTGACCAGCTCAGGTATGGGGGCTCCATTGAAGCCAGAGTAAGGCTAGCCTCCCAAAAACTGGGCGTACTGTACAGGGCCCGCAGATACTTTAATAGTACACAACTGCTAACCTTGTACAAATCACAAGTACGCCCCACGGTTGAATTTGGCAGCCATCTCTGGTCTGGAGCTCCAAAATACCTGAAAAATACCCTCGACTCTGTGCAGAAACGGGCGGTCCGTTTGATAGATTCTCCCATCTTAACAGACGGATTGCAATCTTTAGAGCACAGGCGTCGGGTGGGAATGCTATCCTTGTTCTACCGGTATTACAATGGAAGATGCTCCGAGGAACTAGCATCATTGATCCCTTCGGCACCGGTGCATAGTCGGGAAACACGCCAAACGCGTGCCCAACATTTGTACACGGTTGACATTTGTCACATGAGAACGGGTCGTTTCTTCGACTCATTCTTGTGTACAACAGCTCGGCTGTGGAATGATTTGCCGGCCTCTGTGTTTCCTCCTTCCTACAACATGGGTCTCTTCAAGACCAATGTTCATTCCTTCCTCTCCTCAAAAAGACCCTTCACACAGCATCCCAGATGACATAGGCCCTGAGGGAAATTATTTTCCTCAGGGCCTCCTGTGTGGAGTTAATGTAAAAAAAAAAAAAAAAAAAAAAAATGGAGGGATGGATGGATGGATGGATGGATAAATGGATGGATGGATGGATGGATGGATGGATGGATGGATGGATGGATGGATGGATGGATGGATGGATGGATGGATGGATGGATGGATGGATGGATGGATGGATGGATAGATGGATGGATGGATGGATGGATGGATGGATGGATGGATGGATGGATGGATGGATGGATGGATGGATGGATGGATGGATGGATGGATGGATGGATGGATGGATGGATGGATGGATAAATGGATGGATAAATGGATAGATGGATGGATGGATGGATGGATGGAAGGATGGATGAATGTTTCCTCCTTCTTGTTCTTGTAATTCCTCCATCTTGTAAATCTGAATGTATTATACATATGTTACCAGGTTAATTGCGGTTAATCTGCTTATAATATGTGCTACCAGATTACCTTTTCCACTTTGTCACAAAAAAATGTATGCGTACTTATATTTATATATTTTATATACATTTTCTTTATTACACACCTTAGCTTCACAGAAAAATGAAACTTTCTTGTTTTTTTTTTTAGTTTTTGTTATGTAATTATGTACATTTCAGGTATAATATGAACTAAACATGTCAATTTGTCTGTCCTGGAACGGGAAACTTTCCTAGTTGGAAAGGCAAAGCTTCCGAATTGTAATTTGTACTTTCTTTTGTATCTGTAAATAAATAAATAAATAAATAAATAAATGTTTGGATGGATGGATTTTTTTTTTTTTTTTAATATGTTTATTTAGTTATTAATTGTACAATAATTTCTCTTACTTAAATCTTACAAAACTGATCAATCAGTTTGATTGTAAGAAATCTCTCATTTTTCCTATTTATTTACTTACAACATATAAAATGTTTGATATTTTGGTGCTTAATACATATCTAGTAATTATTTAATAATATAATACTTAATATTAAAATACTTAACTAATCATATATATTGATAAAATATCTACAAACATAAAAAAAATTATAACTCCCCACCAACATGGCTTTTGTTCAAATAAATCAACCTTAACTAATTTACTAATATACGAAAACTTTATATCTAAATCCTTAGCAAATAGATGCCAGGTAGACTCAGTATACACTGACTTCAGCAAGGCATTTGACAAGGTGTGTCATAAAATATTAGTCAATAAATTAGCAAAACTTGGAATTTACGGTAATTTACTAAATTGGTTTGCTAGTTATTTGTTCGAAAGAATTCTTAGTGTAAAAATAAATGGCGCAAATTCATACGAATTTATAGCGACAAGTGGAGTGCCTCAAGGCTCTCATTTAGGGCCCATTTTGTTTATAATATTCATAAATGATATTGTTGATGTATTTACTGATATAAACGTTCTACTGTTTGCAGATGACATGAAACTATATAAAGAAATTAACCACATTAATGATTGCATTACACTACAAACTAACTTGAGATATCTTTTTGAATGGTGCTCTGTCAACAAACTAGCATTGAACATAAATAAATGTCAGTTCATTCATTTTTCCAAAATAAATAATCCAATATTATTTCAGTATACATTAAATGGTGAAAATTTAAATTGTGTTAGTGAAATTATTGATCTAGGCATTATATTCGACAGTAAACTCACCTTTGTATGTCATATTAATAATATTATCAATAAGGCTCTTAAGACTCTTGGTTTTGTGTTGAGAGCTGCAAAAGACTTCAATAATTTGGGCACATTTATCATGTTATATAAAACCCTTGTCAGATGCCAACTTGAGTATAACTCTACTTTATGGTCTCCCTTTTACAATATTCATTCAGAAAACATTGAAAAGATTCAACGTAAGTTTCTAAGGTTTATTAACTATAAATTGCATATTCCTATACAAAATATTGATTACAATTACCTCCTCGATAAAATATCACTATTGAAACTTTCCGAAAGAAGAATTAGCACAGATTTGATACAATTACATAAAATACTGCATTACAAAATTGACTGTCCTGAATTACTTCAATTTATCAATATCCATGTTCCCAAAAAATCATGCCGACATTTATTACCCTTTTACTTCAATAACACCAAGACACTAGCTTATCAAAATTCTCCTATTCCGAGACTTCACAGTCTCGGAAATAAATATTCTAATTTGGGCGATATATTCCATATTAAAACTAATCGGTATAAATATTGTATATTTTCTCACTTTTATTCTTTAAGACACAAATAGACCTATGTACCTACCAAATAACTTCTGTGCTACTACTGTATTGTTTGGAAGAATCTCTTAAATTCAATTATATGCATGAGGATTCTTAGTTTCTGTTTATATTTTTATCTATGTATTTTGTTTTGTGTTTTGTTTTGTGCTTTGTTGCAACGTTTTCTGTCATTATCTTCATATTTTCTTTATTGTTTAAATTTTTAAGTATTTACTTTGATACAAATAGTTTGTAAAAATTTATAAGAAAAGCCCACTAGGGCGTGTAATAAATAAATAAATAAATAAATAAATAAATAAATAAATAAATAAATAAATAAATAAATAAATAAATAAATAAATAAATTATAATGCTTATTGTAACATAAATTTTATTCTATACCTATTCGATCAAAATAATATTTGTTTTTCATAGATTTAGGTATTTTTATTCAATATTTTAGTTTTCATATTCTATTGAAGTAGAATGATCTAACTTTGGTTTTGATTTTTGAATATGATGTCTCGTTTTTAATATTTTCAGGTAATGCATTAAATATTTGCGGAATTTTATGCCTTTTTGTTCTATCACCGTATACATTTTGAGATTTATTAATAATAAACATTTCTGCTTCTCTATGCCTAGTGGGGTAGTTATGGTTTACAGGTTTTTTGAATTCTGTATTCCAGAATTCATCTAGAGTTAATTGGTAATCTACCCTACTATGATTAGAGATCACATTACACAAGGAGAACATTTTTTTATAATCGCCATCACATAATTGAACTTTTTTTTTGCCTGATATCAATTTTAGGAAACGGATTTGTAGTTGTTCTATTTTATTTAAGTACGTTTTGTACGTTAATCTGTAATTATTTATTCCGTATCCTATAATTGATTCTGCTAATGCGTTATATATACAGTATAATATATTTTTATTAACAAAGTTTTTTAGGTGATAAAATTTCCCTTATATGGATCTTAATCTATTACATACATTTTCAATATGAATTGACCAGTTAAAATTGACATCTATTGTAAGACCAAGGTATGTATATTGGTACACTTTTTGTATGTTTGGGCAATTACACTGCAGGGATTGGTTTTTTGTGTGTAAGCAATCATATGAATGATTTTTAATGTGCAATTCCTTATCCTGACAGTTTGCATGTGGTGAATGTATAAGCATGTATTTGGTTTTTTTGCGTTGATAATAATGCCATTGTCGTGGGACCATTTAATTATATTATTTAGGTCTGTTTGTAAAATTTCCTGAATTTTTTGTGGATTTTTGTCAGCACATATGATGCAAGTATCGTCTGCAAACATGTAGCATTTACAACGTTTTATTACGTTTGGTAAACTGTTTACTTGCATAATATAACACGTAGGTCCCGATATCGATCCCGTAGCTACCCCAGTGTTTGCCAACATTTCATCACTTAAAATTCCGTCAATTTTAACTTTAATTTTTCTATTAAACAAATAATTTTTAAAAAGTTTATTTAAAGGACCTCTAATACCAGATTCCTCCATTGCCCTCAGTAATGTTTCATGGTCCAATGTGTCAAAGGCCTTTTTAAAATCT
>OU862935.1:11845796-11848296 GCA_917880885.1 Limnephilus marmoratus
GTGGCATGTTGATATATCAGTGACATTGGTGTATTTAAATTCAGGTAAAGACACATTATCATTATTGTGTTCATAAACACTTGAGAAATAATCAGCAAAGAGATCAACTATTTCTTGATCATTGTCAGCATGTTTGCGCCCTGAATACATTGATCTAGGACAGCCGTTATTGTCTTTAAGAGACTTCACATAATTCCAAAAATGTTTTGGATTTGACTTGATAGTCTGCTCTACATCTGTAATATAATCTGAATAGCATTTTTTAGATAGACTTTTACATTTATTTCGTAAATCAGAAAAAATTTTATAGCAGTCAATAGAGTTATTGGATTTATAGTTAATGTGAGCAATTTTTTTACATTGAATGAGTTTTTTTAGTTCAGTACTAACCCATTTTGGGTAACAATCGTTTCGTTTTACAATAGATGTTGGTATGCAATTTTCAATGGTATTATAAAGGATTGAATTAAACACATTTGTTGCTTCTTCTACGTTTGTTGACATAAAAATGGGGGACCAATTGAGTGAAGACAGATATAATCGCACTTGTTTATAATCAGCTTTCTTGTAGTTTCGTGCGTGAATAGGAGATTGGGGGGTAAGTTCAATGGGGGCCAAATAAATGATCGCTTGTAATGGGGGATGATGAGAGTCAATGGATACTATTGATTCTTGCGATTCGCTGATATTACTATTATTAATGTTTGATATGACAAGATCAAGAATTCTATCATTTATATTTTTAACATGATTTAATTGTTTAAGATTGATAAAGTTAATGGTATCAATGATTAATTGGGCTTTGGCAGAAATGGGATTTGAAGATTCAGTGGGTTGTGCCCAGTTTACATTTGGAAGATTAAAATCCCCAAAAATTATCAATTTTGCATCAGGATATTTCATTTTCAATGATTCAATTTCATCACAATGTTTACAATACACATCAACACTAGCTTGGGGGGGGATGTATGCACACACAATAATTATTTTTGTCGTTTTTAGTTTCGCTAATATAGCTATTTGTTCAATGTTTTTATTTTTTAGTTTTAATAGTTTTGAATGAAACAACTTTCTGATCGATATTAAAACCCCTCCGCCAATAATATTTTCACGATCCAGCCGGTAAATATCGTAGTTGGTGAAGCCTAATTCAGGGGAAGATATTTTTTCATGAAGCCAGGTTTCTGTTAGGCAGTACACATCGTTGTTTAACGTTGGAATATTACATCTTAGGGTGTTGAGCTTGGTGCGTAAACCTCTAACATTTTGGTAGTAGAGTGTTAGTTTTGTGGGGAGTTTTTTGAATGAGCCTTAACGATTTTGGGTATACCATTAATATGTTTGATTAGTATATCTGTTTCTCCCTTTTTCTTTCGCTCCTCCATTTTGTTCCACAAATCTGTTAATTGCTGTCTTTGCTGGAGCGTCCTATCAGGTTTAAGTCGAATGCCATTTGGTAATCTGGTTTTATTAAATATAAACTGTTTAGCTTGCATGGTGTCTTTTAGTTCAATTTTTATAGGTCTCACGTTATCCAATATTTTTCTGCCAATTCTATAGATCTTCATTTCATCAAAGTTAATCTCTGCATTCATCAAACTTAATGTAGACATGACTTGTTTTTTATCTTCAGTAATGCATTCTGCGGTCGAATTTGAGTTGCATTCCGTGACATTTAGTAGTATCACATTCTTGGAACGGACCTTACGTTCCTCCATTTCAGCTAACATATCACAAAGAGGAGTTATCTGGGGTGATTGTTGTGCTATCTTTTCGTAAGTCATTAATTTACCTTCAAGGATTCCAACTTTTGTTCCAACGTCAACCATAACCCCAGAAAGTTTGGATAATTTACCCAGAAGTCTTGCCATCTGATCTTTTGTTAGTTTTAGAGATGGATCCGCTATGGCATTATGGATGCCTTCCAATAGCTCTTTTGCCATATTTATTGACGAGAGAGCATTATCATTTGAATTCATTTTCGAGTAAATGACCGTGACAGCTCTATACACAAATAACCACTGGAGTTCGCAACAACTGTCACTAGATCGAAATAACTTGAAATCACTTGAATTTGTGCACTTTTCCGAAGATTTCTGTCACTTTGAAAGACTTTGAACACTTTAATTATTAATTTTACGGAAGCAAAACAAAAACATACACCTGTCACTTTGAGGTATTATTGTTGTAATGATGGATGGATGTATAAATGGATGGATGGATGGATGGATGGATGGATGGATGCATGGACCTCCGTAGTCCAGTGGCTAAGACTCTTGACTCACATTCCGGAGGTCGCGGGTTCGAACCCGGCATGCGCAAATAAATTTTATTTGATTAATTTGTGTAATTTCACAATTAATTCATTTAAAATAATATATAGTATATTTGCGGCATGTTCCAGAGTGGAAGATACTATCAGTATCGCCCTGGTGTAAGACCACCATTCAGAATTGAAACGTTGCTTGAAAATGGCTTTAGCCGTGTTTAGTGACCAGAT
>OU862935.1:11858296-11863296 GCA_917880885.1 Limnephilus marmoratus
ATTGTTTTGTTTGCTCTTGGTATTGATAAATTTTCTGTAAACCTTGTAGCGTGTTTATGTGTAGAGTTTTTTTGTGGAAACTTTTCTGGAGATGATCGCACTAACATGCATAACTCTATTATATATATGTCGGTGACTGTAAGAATTTTCAATTTTTTAAATATAGGTCTACATGAATCCCGATTAGCAGAGTTTGTCATTTTTCTTATACATCTTTTTTGGATGATAAAAACATCTTTGGCATTTACTGAGTTTCCCCAAAAGATAATTCCGTATTTTATTATTGAATATACATAACCATAGTATGCGTCCATTACCGATTCGATGTTTAATATATTTCTCAGTGTACCTAGAACGAAAGAAAAGCTACTGATTTTGGCTACTATTTTGGATACATGTTCTTTCCAGTTTATATTTGCATCTAGTTGTATTCCCAGCAGTGAACAAGTTTGGGAAGGTTCGATAATATTATTATTGAAGTTTACATTTATGTTTATAGGTGTAGCTTGCACTGGACAAAATTGTAAAACTTGAGTTTTGTTAGTGTTGAGTGACAGATTTTGTGATAATAACCAATTTGCTATTGATTGACAAGTCTCGTTAATATGTTTATTAAATTCGTCAACGTCTTCATTACATTCAAACAACAAAGCAGTGTCATCAGCAAACATTGAACATTCTGTGCCAGCAATAATTGGAAGTTCGTTTATGTATATAAGGAACAGGAGGGGCCCAAGAATGCTTCCTTGAGGCACACCCTTGTTGATTGTTCTCCATTTGGATTCTACCATGTACTGCATCATTTTTTCGTCAATGTTTGAAATTTGAACTTTTTGTTTACGATTTATTAGGTACGATTCAAACCATTTTAATGCTAAACCTCTTATACCGACGTGTTCAAGTTTAATTAGAAGAAGCTTATGATCAACATTGTCAAATGCTTTTGAGAGGTCGAGAAAAATACCTACGGTTTTTTTGCTAATATTAATACTTTCCAGAATTTTGTTCATGAAATTGAAGACTGCTTGTGTTGTCGAACGGCCTTTACGGAATCCAAATTGTTGTGGACATATTATCTTAAAGTTTTCGAGAAAGTTGTAAATGCGATTGTACATTGCTCTTTCAAATATTTTTGAAAAATTTTGTAATAAGGATATTCGTCTATAATTTGAGATTTCCTGTTTGGGACCCTTTTTATATAAAGGCACAATAATAGATTGTTTTAGGTGTTCTGGGAAGGTTCCTGATTCAAAAGATTTGTTAATTAATATTTCCAACGGGTAACTCAACGCTTCTGCACTTGCTTTAATAATTTTTATAGGGACTTTGTCAGTGCCGACACTGCTTTTATCTTTCAGTTTTACGATAATTCTGAGAATTTCCTCCTTGCTTACAGGCGTTATAAAGAATGATTGATACTGTTTGTTTGTGACTGTGTTAGCAGATTGTGTACGTTGAGATGTATTTTGTGGTTGTAGCGAAGGTGCAAAGAAAGTATTAAATTCATTTGCAATGTTTTCTGGTTCTGATACCATGGTATCATTTATTTTAAGACAGATTTTTGGCTTAATTTTAAATTTTAAATTATTTGAGTTCTCTTTTATTATGTTCCATGATGTTTTGGTTTTATTCTGCGCATTTTGAATACGTTTACTATTGTAATTTCGTTTAGCTACTTGTTTTACTTTACTGAGAACTTTTTTGTATTGTTTGTAATGGTTTATGATTGACAGGTCATTTGTGTTTTTTTGTTTTATGTATAGATGTCTTTTTTGTGTAATAGATATTTTAATACCAGGTGTTATCCAATTTATTTGGCGTTTTTGGGGATATCTATGTTGTTTAAAGGGGAAAAAAAGTTTCATACCCTCATTTACTTTATTAATGAAGTACTCATAACTGTCATCAATGGATTCAAACGATTTTAATAGATCCCAACATGTTCCTGATAAGTAATTGTTAAATTTTTTTGTATTTTCTTTATTAAATAATTGTTTTTTTTGCATACCAAGTTTGTTCGATATTATTTTCTGTTTTTATGTGCATTAACTGTGCCATGTGATCTGATACAGCTAATTCTGTGACTTCCCATTCGTAAGAACTTTTTGGTATATTTGTACATATATGATCAATAATACTTTTTTTATTTCCTTGTATACGAGTGGGTTTATCAATAATCAATCGTATGTTGTATGATTTTAAAGTGTTTTTGTTCTTGTAGTGTGTGTCAATGTTAAGGTCTCCGCAGAGTATTATTTGTTTTTTATTGTTTTTGCAAATTTTGTTTAAAAGAAGTTCAAGTTGTTCAAAAAATATATTAATATCGGAGTCATTATAGTAAACTGTACAAATGATCATTTTAAGCCTTGGAATTTCAATGCCAACACATTCAAATACAAATTCTTTTGTTATTTGTTTAACATATTCTAGTTCAGTAAATGTAATATTTTCATTTAAGTAAATAGAGACGCCTCCGTGAAAATGGCTCTCTCGTCTCTGTCTCTCTCGTAAATCTGTCTGTCCATATTGGATATTCCTATGCTTATCATTAACTTATCTACCGCAAATTATTTCTATTCCTTTATTCCTCCAATTAGCCTGATACATTTTGTCTTTGCATTATTAACTCACCAACATGGCTGAAAACATGGAACATACAGACTCGGACAACCAACACTACAAAACATCAGCTCGATTAATAAAAATTTTGAAGAATTCACTATATACCTAGAACAACTAGATAATAACTTCGATATAATTGTGCTGACAGAATGCTGGTTGAATGAAAAATATATTCCAAAAACAATTGAACACTACAACACACACCACACAAAAAAACACAAAAATCAAAATGATGATATAGTCGTATACACTAATGATAAAATAAACACATTCGTCCAAGAAATACATATCGTAGACTCCAACTGCTTACAAATAACATATGCATATGAAAAAGAAACGTGTATTTTTGCAATGTACAGATCTCCATCCAAAAACAATATTACAAATTTCCTAACTGCACTTAATGATACATTAAATGATCTCAACAAACACAAAAATATCATCATCATCGGAGACCTAAACATAAACACTCTACAAAACGGACACCCACAAAACTTAGAATACCTAACAGACTGGAGCCAACGATAAATATTCCAACACGAGTCACACACAACACAAAAAGTTGTATAGATCATATAATGATCAAAACAAAACTAAAAACCAAAACCATAGTGCTTGAAAGCACTATCACAGATCACTACATGAATATGATAGCAATTGATACCGAAAACACAAAACCTAACCAACATAAAATATTCACAAAAAAAATAATTGACTACACTAACTTAAAAGAAAAACTCATAAAAATAGACTGGACTACAATATACCAAATGGAAAAGGTCGAAGAGGCCTGGGACAAATTCACAACAATTTTAGCGCAAGAAATAAATAATAACACTACTCTAAAACAAGTAAAACTTACAAATAAAGCTAAAAAAATTAAACTATGGATAACACAGGGAATATTAAACTGTATTCGTAAACGAGACAGAATTCACAAACAAATTAAACATACGCCGTATGACATACAACAACTTAATTACTACAAAAGATATAGAAACATATGCACAAAAATTATTAGAGAAGCTAAGGAGTTGTATTTTAGAGAAAAACTTAAAAAAAAAGAAAACAATAACCCAAAGGAAATATGGAAAATATTGAAAGAAGTTACATACACACAAAAATTCAAACAAGAAAATACAATCGAACATCTAAACATTAACTCAAAAAAAGTAGACGCCAATACAAATAAAGAAATTATAGCAAATCATGTAAATAACTTCTTCGCAAGTATAGAAAAAGTCTTAGCGAACCGTAAAATTCTCAACACAAACACAATAACACAAACAAACAGTTCAAACATCAATACACAACCGACACAACACAGATTTGCAATAAAAACAACTTCGGAAGAGGAAATTGACAAAATAATAAATACATTAAAAAACCGTATTGCTCCTGGATTAGATGAGATAACGACGGATTGCATTAAGATAATAAAAACCGAAATTTTAAAACCCATAACACACTTAATCAATCTAAGTATAACACACTCCTGCTTCCCTAGTACTCTTAAAAAAGGACTGGTGATCCCTATTTACAAATCCGGAGACAAAATGCAAATAACTAACTACAGACCTATCACATTGTTAAACTCGCTTTCAAAAATTTTCGAAAGAGTAATAAAAAACCAAATTATAATATACCTGGAAGAAAATAAATTAATCTCGGAAAAACAATATGGTTTTAGAGAAAAAATAGGCACAAAAGAAGCTTAGGCGTGTACAATAGACTATGTACATAGCAATTTAGATCAAGGGTATAAATGCATAGCGATATACCTAGATTTAGCTAAAGCTTTCGATTCAATCTGCCACCAAACGCTTTTCAAAAAATTAGAAACTATAGGTATCAAAGGCAAGGAACTCCAACTATTAAAAAGTTATATGAGTAACAGAACACAGCAAGTAAAAATTAACAACCATATTAGCAAGCCACTACCAATTACATATGGAGTTCCACAAGGAAGCATACTAGGGCCCGTTCTATTGACTATTTACTATGACTATTTACATTAATGAACTTTGCAGCATGAAAATAGACGGTGAAATAGTTAGTTATGCAGACGACACAGTTTTACTCTTTAAATCTAAGGATTGGAAAAATGTATACAACATAGCGAATTTAGGAATCACGCGAGTGAAATCATGGCTAGACTCAAACACGCTTACTTTAAACATATCGAAAACAAAATTCACAACGTACAGTATAAATAGCACAGGACAGCCAAAAAATAACACAAACGCCATAAAAATACACGAATGTTTAAACACCAACATCTGCGTTTGCCCTCCTCTAGAAAAAAAAGAACAAATAAAGTATCTAGGAATCATAATTGACCAAAACCTTAGATGGACAGATCACATCAAACAAGTCAC
>OU862935.1:11870796-11873296 GCA_917880885.1 Limnephilus marmoratus
TCTCTATCGGTTTATATGTATCTATCCTATTTATATAATTTTATTTTATTGTTTAATTTTAGTGTTATTTTACTCTATTTTATTTTGCTCTATTTTACTTTCTTTTAATTCTTATATGTTAGTATTGAGTTTCTTTTTTGTTTAGTTTTGATTCTATATGTATACAACAATACTACAACAATACTACTTCAAAGTGACAAGTCTGTTTTTGTTTGCTCCCGCATGTTGATCTATTTATGACATTTTTAATACAGTAAAAAGTTATTCACTCCTATTTTCAAAGTGTAAACATAATTTTAAACATAAAATTGATGGTATTTCATAATAAACAGTGACTTACTAAGTTGTTCAAGTTAATTTATTCAACTTATAAAGTGGAAGTGACAGTTCGCAGAAAATCGGTCAAAGTTTTTTTAGTGCACATTGAATCATTTATTTTGCCCATGTCCAAACCAACTAAAATCATGGAAACAAGGTCTAACAAAAATACCAAAGATGACCCAATATTCGAATTCATCAACTCAAAATTCGACGAAATGAAATCAGTTATGTTTAAAAAAATAGAAACCGAGCTTCAAGAAATAAAAACGTTTAACAACTTTATTAACGATAAATATGACGATATCATAAACAAATTGTCACAAATCATGGATTCACCAAAACATATAAACAAATTTAAGGACGAAATGGCAGAAAAGGAGAAAAGATTGGCTATGGTGGAGGTTCATCTGGCAGATATTGAGCAATCAGCCCTGCTAAACAGTATTGAAATAAGCGGCCTTAAATTACAGGAAAACATACCCCCAGCCCATACTGTAAGCCAGATTGCTGAGCTCGCAGGCGTTACCTTATCACCAGAGGACACCTTTAAAATTACGACTTCCAAACCAAACAACCAAAAAAAAATCACAATTAATTTTGTAGACAATAAAAAAGTCCACATTATGTTAGCTGCTAAGCATAGCGATCCGATTAAAAAAATTCAACGGGGAAGAAGCCCAATACGTCTATTTAAATGCGGCATTAACCCAGTACTACAAAAACTTACATTGGAATACCAAACAAAGAGCCCTAGAAAAAGAATATAGATATGTTTGGGTAAAATCAGGAAGAATTCTTGTAAGAAAAACTAAAGAATCCAAGGTTGTCGAAATAAGACATCTCAACGATATACCTATTAAGATGATTTAAAAAATAAAATAAAACCATATACACACTCCATCTACTCTATATCTTTATAATGGCCTCTTTCACAACGGAACCACCTGAACCAATAATCACCACAAATACCTGCATGTTAAACCGTGTACTCCAGGACAAGTTACCGATCCTGAACACAATTCATCAAAACATTCGAAGCATTAACAAAAACTTTGAGGATTTCACTATGCTGATAAATGAATTAAATTTGGTACCTGACTTATTAATCCTTACAGAATGTTGGATAAATTCCTCAACATATGTGCATAAAAACATCAACAACTACAAAGTCTTCAATACTAAACTTCACAAACATCAAAACGACGGAGTAATTGTATATTGTAAAAATAAGATAGAATGCAAAATAGAAAAAATCGAACTACAAGACGCAAACTGTTTGAAAATAAAACTCGATCAAGATATATGCATCTTCGCTATCTACAGATCGCCTTCAACTACAAATTTATCACCATTTCTTGGATCACTAGACTCCATACTACTTCAAGAACGAAACATCAGGAACCTGTTCATTATTGGGGACATCAACATTAATATACTGGATACTGGAAGGCAACATCCACAAACACAGGAGTACCAATTACTCCTCCTCTCCCACGGGATGTCTGCCGCCATAAGGGAACCAACAAGAGTGGATCACAAAATGAATAAATCAATCCCCTCGCAAACTTGCATTGACCACATAATGACAAAAACAAATAAAAACTACTCCACAATCATACATCTTTAATTCTTAACATTCATGCAAAGAAAAATCGATCATCGACTCAAAATTTAACGTGGAATAGACATGTTATAGACTACATAAAACTAAAAAAATCACTACAAACTGAAACCTGGGAGTCAATATATAATGCTGAAGACCTAGAAGTTGCTTGGAAAATATTTATTGAACACTTGCAATTAAAAATACAAAACCACACTTCAATAAAAACTTACACATATTCACACAATAAAATTATCAAAAAAGCTTGGATCACACCTGGCCTACTTAAATGTATAAGAAAAAGAGACAAGATCCATCAGCAAGTAAAAAACAATCCTTATGACCTTTCCCTTAAACTATTTTACAAAAACTATAGAAACATCTGCTCCAATCTTACTAAATCGGCTAAACAAAATTACTACAGATCTAAAATAGATCAATCCAATAATAATTCAAAACTTATCTGGCAAATAATTAAAGAAATCACCTACACAGATCAAAACAAAACAAACCCATTGGAAGAAATCAACACAGATAACGGTACACTCTCGCTCAACAAAAACGTACATAAACTAA
>OU862935.1:11893296-12155796 GCA_917880885.1 Limnephilus marmoratus
TGGATGGATGGAGGGATGGATGGATGTATGGATGGATGGATGTATAAATGGATGGATGGATGGATGGATGGATGGATGGATGGATGGAGGGATGGATGGATGGATGGATGGATGGATGGATGGATGGATGGATGGATGGATGGATGGATGGATGGATGGATGGATGGATGGATGGATGGATGGATGGATGGATGGATGGATGGATGGATGGATGGATGGATGGATGGATGGATGGATGGATGGATGGATGGATGGATGGATGGATGGATGGATGGATGGATGGATGGATGGATGGATGGATGGATGGATGGATGGATGGATGGATGGATGGATGGATGGATGGATGGATGGATGGATGGATGGATGGATGGATGGATGGATGGATGGATGGATGGATGGATGGATGGATGGATGGATGGATGGATGGATGGATGGATGGATGGATGGATGGATGGATGGATGGATGGATGGATGGATGGATGGATGGATGGATAAATGGATGGATGGATGGATGGATTGATGGATGGATGGATGGATAGATGGATGGATGGATGCATGGATGGATGGATGGATGGATTGATGGATAGATGGATGGAGGGATGGAGGGATGGATTTTTGGATGGATGGATGGATGGATGGATGAATGAATGAATACGTGAATAAATGAATAAACGATTCACATTGTGTTTATGTTGTATTTGAATATTTTGTAATCTTTTTTATTTATCAATGAATGAATGAATGGATGGATGGATGGATGGATTGGTGGATGGATGGATGGATTTTTTTTTATTACATGAGCTCCACACAGGAGGCCCTTAGGAAAATAATTTCCCTCAGGACCTATGTCATCTTTGAGGATGCTGTGTGGAGGGTTTTTTTTTAAGGAAAGGAGGGAGAGGAGAGTTCTGGGAAGGAAAAGGGTTTAAGGGGTAGGTAGGAATCTGGAGTTCAGTATGTCCTGGTCATCCGCCTTCAAGACCTAGAAAAACCTCACCCCATGAACCCGCGCACCCCTGCTAAATCACCAAACGTAGCGAACCATTTGGGGTAACCTATGGCAGAGGTGTTGGTTATCCAATAAATGTTCCCGGGCGGCGGTACCCATTCCCGCCTCCCAAATTGGATGGATGGATGGATGGATGGATGGTTGGATGGATGGATGTATAAATGGATGGATGGATGGATGGATGGATGGATTGATGGATGGATGGATGAAGGGATGGAGGGATGGATGGATGGATGGATTGATGGATGGATTGATGGATGGATAGATGGATGGATGGATGGATGGATGGATGGATGGATGGATGGATGGATGGATGGATAGATGGATGGAGGGATGGATGGATGGATGGATGGATGGATGGATGGATGGATGGATGGATGTATAAATGGATGGATGGATGGATGGATGGATAGATGGATGGATGGAGGGATGGAGGGATGGATGGATGGATGGATGGATGGATGGATGGATGGAGTTGATAAAATATGTATTTTTTTCCTTAGGTCTACGCTTAGTACGAACAGGGCCGGATTAACCATGTCGGGGCCCCTAGGCAATCCACGTCTCGGGGCCCCGTTACCAATGGCGGACTAGGGGTAGGAGGGGGGGGGGGGGGGGAGGGGGTTGAAGGGGCCTCCAAACGCCTCCTTTTACCCTTGATCAAATCCTTAACAAGGCTTTAAGGGGGGGGGGGTAAGGTTTAAAAACTTTTTAAATAACACCCCAAAAACAAATAAAGAAAAAAGCATCTTTGTTATTTATTTTTGGGGTGTTATGCCGTGTTGCGCTACCTCCTCCTTTAGCCAACGTTTTGGACAGCGTTAAAGTATCCATCATCACACATCTGCTCTGAACTACCCTACACTGTAACGCTGTCCGAAATGTTGACTAAAGGAGGAGGTAGCGCAACACGGCATAACACCCAAAAAAAAAAAAAAAAAACACAAACGGCACCTTCAATCATTTCAGATACTAAGTGCAAAAATAGAAGGAAAGAAAAGTAAAATACAACTATTTTTATGTATTTGTTTTAATTATAGACTTATTATTTATTATTTGTGCATGATGTGAACATTAGTTATTTATTGGGTTATAACTTAATTATTATAATTTGTTGTTTTCTTTAATGCGGTAGGTACCTAATGTTATTAACCTGTAAATGTTCCTAATAATAAAAAATTAAAACATCTTGAAAGCTGACTTTTTCCGAAACTTCATTGCTCACTAATTAAAGCAAGTCATTTTTTCTCGGGACGCGGGGCCCCTAGCCGATGCGGGGCCCCTAGGCAGTTGCCTACTCTGCCTTAGGGATAATCCGGTACTGAGTACGAAGTGGTTATTTCTATTGGTAGGTACACAAGTAATATACCTATTGGTGCTAATATCACCACTGATTTCTCCTGTCTACACCATTCGTTAGTTCGTCTTTAAACCTACACGCCTACACCGAAAAGTTTATAAAACCTTATCAACCAAAATCTGCTCTGTATACGAAGAGATTAATCAATAGAAGTGATCTATGGGCGCCTCCGTGTGTCCAAAGCAAATATCACATAATTTTTTTTTGTGTCCTTTTCGCGTTACATTATTTTTTAATCTCTTTCAACTACCACACTAGACTCATGACGGTTTCATGGTAGTGTTAAAAATGCAATGCAATACTTACATAAACAAAAATAAAATTTGAAAAAACCACTTACATGAAAGTAAAATATAATAATGCAAACAAATGTTTTATACTTCCTCAAATACAGCAAATTTATTTTGTGGCACCATTTTTTTTATTAAAAATTAAAAGATTTCTTTGTTTTTACCACTTTTAAGGTCTATAAAACCAACAAATTTCGAGGGCGATGCTTCCATCCTCAGGGTTTACTAAAAACTAATTATAAATAAACTTAGCGGTGTCAATAAATTGTGCCCTCAAATACCCCTTTTCCCCCCTCCCCATTTCTACTTATCCATTGACATCGCTAAATTTATTTATAATTAGTTATTAGAGGAACGGAGCATCGCTCTCGAAACATGGAACCTATCAACTATCAAAGGTTCATGCACCATATTGACTTACTTGAGGAAACTGATTCTGTTAGTCTAGAAACTAGATGGAAAGTTAGTCTTGCTATTTTGTCTTTCAAAATTTGGAACAATTTCATCGATAGCCCATTTCTCTTGGGAGGCTGTGATTTATATGTACCAGACCACTACAGCCGAAGTCGACATCATGACTTATTTAAAGTACCGAACGGCAGAACAGACGTCTTGGCAAAGCATAGCATGACGAGGGGAGTGGTGCTGTTAAATGAAATTGCAAACCATTTGGATGTAAGTGACTGTTCTTTATATGCCTTAAAAATATTATTGAAGAGTCACTTGTCTAAATGCTGATAGGGTAACTAAATTGTACTGTAATTGGAATTATTCTGTTGTACAATAATAATAATAAAATAAAATAATGACGGTTTTATGGAGAATAAAAGTGGTTAAAACAAAGAAACCTTTTAATTTTTAATTAAATGTTTGTATGCAAATCAATACTTTTCACCAAAGCCGATATCAACAGTTAATCTTCAGGTGGAACGCAAAAATATAGTTTAACATATTGATGCGAGCGACGTCAGTGTCCCGAGTTCGAGTGGCGAGTACGCACTGAGTGTATGTTTATACCTGCCGAGTGGGCAAGCGAGTCAATGCGGGGAAGCGCGGGGGTGGGCATTTGGATTAGGAAATAGGACATTGGAGGTCATCCACCGCTTACCCGCCCTGGTATAAGTAACAAATGGTTAATCCTTCAAGGCTCACGCAAGATTCTATTTTTTTTGTTAAACGAAGCTACATTTATTTATTTTGAACGAATCTAGACCTCTAGTGATCTAACTCGTTCAAGAAGTTCATGAGGCAGCATTGCATCATGTGAAAAATCCTGTAACCATCTGTATCCGAGAGAGAAAATATATATAATATAGTAAATAGGACAGGGTTTGAGTGACTATCGCCTTTAAACTCGGCCTAGCACTAGACGATATGTTTACACGTACCAAGCACTCGGCCGAGAGCACTGTCCCGTCCGCCTACTCGGTACGTGTGATCCAGGCATAAGTCACGTTAAAATATCGATGGTCACCGTTGCTGTTTTAGAGGCAGAGCATAAATAAGTGCATGGGATCTCACATCTTTCAACATTTGACTTGATATCGGTGATATTTAGGTATATATGGCGGCCGGCGTAGTCCAGCGGTAAAGCTCTTGACTCGCACACCGAAGGTCGCGGGATTGAATCCCGGCGTTGCAAATAAATTTTATTTGATTAATATATGTTATTTCACAAATTATTCATTTAAAATAATATATATTATATTTGCAGCACGTTCCAGAGTGGAAGATACTCCCAGTATCGCCCTGGGGCAAGACCAGCATTCAGAATTGAAACGTTGCTTGAAATGGCATTAGCTGTGTATGGTGATCAGATCTGAATAGCCAGGTACTTCCCCACCTTCCTCTTTCCCATCTCCTTCCCCTCCCAACTACCTTCAGCCTCACAACATACCCCAATTGGGGATGCATAGTCTCACTAGCTTCATACGGGAGCAGTTGGGGAAATTGTTGAGCGAATTTAAATCTAGTTTTAGGGACCACACATTGCAGATTTGATAAAATATTCTGTTCTTTGTTCAGTTTTATTTTTTATTTATTTATTTTAGTTATTTATTAGAGATAACATATTATATATATATACAACATACAATATACAACAACAATACGGAGAGTGCACACGCATTATTTTTATCCTAACAAAATCATCTAAAGCAGTCATAAAAAGTATTGAATTCAAAGTGTTTCACCTAATTATATTAAATTAATACTGGCTTAAAGTATACGAATCATCAGAAATGTATATAGTGCATTAAAAGTGTATAAAACAAGGATTAGTGTAATCAAGTGACAGTTGTTATAAGCCCCCCGCGCCCGCACCTACAGCGCCCGCGCCGCCAGCGGTAGTACTTACACGCCCAACCAAAAATCCAGGGGTTCACAACTGTTTGAAAAAAAAAAAAAAAAAAAAATGGCTCTAAGTGATAAAGCTTCGCAGTACATTACCAAAGTAAATGCGATAATCAGTGGATTGATCTCAATCGTTCATGAGCCTAGCAATAAATTCTCTAAGGAAAATATCGTAAAAATAATACCAAAAACAACCGAACTTATGGCTACGATTGCAGAATTGGTAGTCGATTTTGGAGTAATGCAAGGAGAATTAAATTCAATGAAAAATAATACGCAACTCATCAGGACCAACCCGATTGACATTAATATGGGTGATATTGTCACCGAAATGGAAGATAGAGCCATCAGATCTAAAAACGTCATATTATATAACGTTCCCGAGAGCTTGTCTGAAGAAAAGGCAGTCATTATTTCGGAAGATAGAGACAAAGTTTCTTCGGCTATAAAAACTATCGACCCGTCATTAGATCTAATCAACGTCAAAGTATTCCGACTGGGTGCCAAGAAAATTGCCAACAAAAATCGTCCAATTAAATTGGAATTTACTAACAATATCGCACCGAGAACTCTCCTACGTAATAGCACCAAATTTAAAGACGGAATCAAGGCAAGTAATGACTTAACCATCCTCCAAAGGAATCAATTGGTGGAGCTAAGAAAACAATTATTGTTCCGTCAAGAGAATGGTGAACCAAACCTTACCATAAAGTACATAAACTCCAAACCAACTATTGTTTCAACCCTTCCAAAAAACGACACAATGTAAACAAATTGAAGTGCTATTACCAAAATGTCAGAGGCATGAAAACTAAACTTAAGAACTTTAAAATACATGCCCCGACACTGCCACATGACATTCTCATTCTTACGGAAACCTGGCTGGAACCATCCATCAACTCTGCTGAGCTTGGTCTACCCCACCATCATATTTACCGGTCTGACAGAAGTCAACAAACCAGCGCTAAATCTAGAGGCGGTGGCGTCATGATAGCTGTCAACAAGATACATCCTTCAAAACTTCTGAAAACCAAAAATTGTAATGTGGAGCAAGTTTACATCTTACTAAACGGAAAAAATCAAAAAAATATCATAGGCAGTGTTTATATTCCGCCATCATCAGATATAAGTGTATACAAAAGTCATTTCGAGGATATTGAACAACTGTCGTATAAATTTCCAAATAGTAAAATTACTATCATCGGTGATTACAATTTACCAAAAATCAATTGGGGCACCCGCGACAATTCTACATTATCTCAAAACTCTAGCTTAACTGACACAGAAAAAGAAATAGTTGAATTATGTGATTTCCTTAACCTAGTTCAATTAAACAATGTAAAAAATGACAATAATAGATTACTAGATTTTGTTTTTTGTACCGACTTGTCAACTGCGGTTGAAAAGTCACTCGATTCAGTTCTTGCCCCTGATTCTCATCACCCACCTTTAGATATTACTGTATTATGTAACCCTATAAAATGCCAAATTAAAAATCAGACGCAATCTCCTAACTTTAATAAAGCCAATTATGTTGCAATACGCGATTATCTTTATAAAACTGACTGGTCTATACTAGAAGGAGGTAATCTCGATGAGAATATTAAAGCCTTTTATGATCATCTATATAAAACCATAGAAAACTTTGTCCCAATTAGTTATAAATTATCTTCAAATTTCCCTCGCTGGTTTAGCAAGGACCTCATTAACATGGTAATTGAGAAAAAGAAAGCGCATAAAATTTACAAAGAAACAACAAATCTTTCTGATTTTATAATTTTCAGCAAGCTGCGAAAAGATTGTAATAAATTATCAAACATTTGTTATAATAATTATATTAAGAATGTGGAATTTTCGATTGGAAACAATGTAAAACATTTTTTCAACTATTGTAAAGCCCAAAATAACAACAACCTTGGCATACCTGACACTATGCACTATAAACTGAAAACTTCCTGTAAAATCAAAGAAATTGTCAATTTGTTTGCAGATTTTTTTAAGGATGTATATGAAACAGATATCCCTGATGAAGACATTCCAAACTTTGAGTCAGATATAAATTTACAACTATCTCAGATAATATTGAGATTAAAGAAATTGCAGCATGTATCAAACTACTGGAACCTAAATCGTGCTCAGGGCCAGATAAAATTCCCCCCGCATTTCTAAAAAAACTGTGGGGTAGTGTCTCTTACCCTCTGTACCTACTATTTAATCAATCACTTTTAACAGGCAAGTTCCCACAAATATGGAAAAATAGCTTTCTCACTCCAATATTTAAAAGCGGAGACAAGTCTTTAGTTGAAAATTACAGACCAATATGCATACAATCGTCAATACCAACAATTTTTGAAAAGTTAATTCTTCAAAAAATATGTTCTTGCATAAAATTTAATATCTCATCATTTCAACATGGTTTTATCTCTGGACGATCTACCTTAACTAACCTTACATTGTATGAACATTTTATATCTGGTGCTCTTGCTAATAGAGAACAAGTTGACTCAATTTACACGGATTTTAGTAAAGCCTTTGATAAGGTTTGCATTAAAATTCTTATAAATAAATTGTCTAAACTAGGAATAAGTGGTAATTTATTATTATGGATTAAGAATTATTTATCAAAACGTGTACTAACTGTCTGTTTTAAAGAACACTTGTCTTACGAATTTGAAGCCACTAGCGGTGTGCCTCAGGGTTCGCACCTTGGTCCAATATTGTTTATACTATTCATAAACGATGTCACCTCCATATTCACTGATGTTAACATATTATTATTTGCTGATGACATGAAAATATATAAAATCATAAAAAATGTATACGACTGCTTGTCCCTCCAATCCAATTTTATAAAATTCGTAGAATGGTGTACCATTAACAAACTTACACTTAACATTAAAAAATGTCAAATCATGAGTTTCTTTAGAATTAAAAATCCTATCAAATATAGTTATTCTTTTAACAATCAGAGTTTATTGTCAGTACCTGTAATAAGAGACCTTGGAATAACCTTCGACTCTAAACTACTATTTACCAACCACATTGATATAATAACTGGTAAAGCAATGAAAATGCTGGGCTTCATTGTAAGAATTTGTAAAGATTTCAAAAATATCCAAACATTCAAAATACTATATACAACTCTGGTTAGGAGTCATTTAGAATACAATTCCCCCATATGGAACCCTTTCTACAAAAGCCACTCAAACTCCATTGAAAGAATCCAACGCAAATTTCTCAGATCAATTAATTTCAAATTAGGTATTCCCGCGGTTGACATAAACTATGAATCTTTATTACAAAAAATGCGACTCTTATCGTTAATAGATAGAAGAATACTCAATGATCTAATTTTTTTATTTAAAATAAACAATAACTGGTTTGACTCCCCTGAATTAATCTCATTAATAAATTACCATGTACCTTGTAGACCGACTCGACTCAAAACACCTTTTCATTGTGACAATACTATGACGAACGCAGAACAAAACTCAACCATAAATCGCTTGCATATTTTAGGCAATGAATATGCTAATATCGAACACGCCGCCGATAATCTGGCATCATACAAAAGATGCGTTAAACTAAATTTGTTTGCTAGTACCACGTAAATATAATAGATCATGTAAACATAATATGCCTACCAGACCAGTACTTCACTCTAAAACTATTAATGCACTAGAAATCATAGGTACTTGTACAATTTATCATATCGGTTAACATAATCCAGTATTTATTACTTTTTATATTTTATTTTTAAATCTTTGTAGGTATTTTACATTTTATTGTTTTATTTCTCTCTTTAAATTTTTATTTTAACTTTTACCTAATAATTTATAGTTTGTATTTTAATACTTAATACTTTATATTTTATACTATTAACTTTATAATTCACTTTTATACACTACTTATTACCTTACTTTTTACCTTTTTTCTTAAATTTTACCAACATTATACTGTTATTCTTCATGTTGTTATAATATTATAAGTATGTTAATTATGTTAATGGCACGTGTTGTGCCGTTTATGTGTAAATAAATAAATAAATAAATAAAATATTACAAAATTATTACATAAAATTTATAATACATTTAAATTAATAAATTACTTCGTTTTTACCACTTTTATTATTTACAAAACCAACATGTTTCGTGAGCAATGCTCACTTCTTCAGGGTTTTTTATTGATACTAATTATAAATAATAGACGTAGACAATGGTGTCAATTGAAAAAGAATGGACATAGACAATGGTATCAATGAAAATATGAGAGTGGGTAGAGGAGAGAGGGGCAATGGGAGACAATTTACAAAGGGAACAGGTTGTAAATTGTCTCCCATTGCCCCTCTCTCCTCTACTCACTCTCATATTTTCATTGATACCATTGTCTATGTCCATTCTTTTTCAATTGACACCATTGTCTACGTCTATTATTTATAATTAGTATCAATAAAAAACCCTGAAGAAGTGAGCATTGCTCACGAAACATGTTGGTTTTGTAAATAATAAAAGTGGTAAAAACGAAGTAATTTATTAATTTAAATCAAAATGGTGCCACAAAATAAGTTTGCTGTGTTAGTAGAAGTTATAATACATTACTCCCAATGAGTTTAATGAAACTCATTTCGGGAAGGACAACATTATACATCTAAAGGAAAATGATTTTTACATAAGAACACGGAAATCAATGAAACAATACATAGATTTTTAAATGGACTAGACACACTTGATACAGGTAATTGAAGAATATACAAGAGTTACAAAAGAAAAAAAGGCTAAATTCGTCACTGGTTAATAAAGTTGCTGAGAAAATATCCTTTTAGAGCCTTTGCCAATATTTTTTTGTTTGACTCTGGTAGTTTTAGGACATTAGGTAATGCATTGTATTGCGTAGGTATGTGCGATGTATTATGTAAGGAGTTAATGCCAAATTTAGTTGTGTGAGTAGATGACGATATGTGTATTTGATTTTGTGATCGTGTTTTGTGCTGGTGTATATCGGAATTAAAGGCTGGTTTTGTGTTGGTGTGTGACGAGTGTTGAATTATTTGTAGGATGGTAGTGGTGATGCTATATTTTGGCAGAATGGTAAAGGGAAGAATTTGTTTACCATTCTTACCTATTACTTTACCTATGTCAGTTTTCTTGTAAATCGGTACGAATCACACTTCTAGAGATTCTACAGGGTGGACCTTAAATGTGTTCGCGGTTTGTTTCGTCATTTTTTCGACAATGCGTGGGGCGAGCGCGGTTCGGGGGGTATCGTTAGACGCGTTATTTCATGGAAATTTTAGTCGCCATGGAGCCGTTCACGGGAGAGCAGCGCGCATTTTGAGAAGATTTCGAGACAAATGTACCGTGCTCATTTCGGTTTTCTGTCCATGAACCGTTTGAAGGAGATGTTCCCCGGAAAACTCATTTCACGAGGAGGAGACATTGAGTAGCCCCCACGGAGCCCAGATCACAGCTCGTGTGATTATTTTTGTGGCGATACTTAAAATCAAGAGTCTATGAAGACAATCCGACAACAATAAAGCAGTTAAAACAAAACATTGTACGGGAAATTAACGCCATCCCACGGGAAACTTGTCAACGTGTTTATTGAGAATTTTCGAATCCGCCTTAGACAATCTCAACTGGCTGTTGGAGCTCACTTGGACAATATAATTTTTAAAACTTAATGTCATTAATATTTCCATTTATTATAATTTTTTAAAATATTAATAAAACATGTCTAAGTTCTACCATTATTTATTTATTGTTAATTGAAACTAGGTATACCGTTAAGGGCCACCCTGTATTTATTCAGTGGTTCCACAAAACATAATAATAGTATCTACCTCCTTATTTAAGCCTACATTGATCCTTGTTAGAGGTAGATTTATCAGGAATATTTAGAAATTAATGCTAAGTCAATATTTAAATAATTATGAACGTAATTGAAGTAGCGTACTAGTTCAGGTAACAAAATCAAATATAAGCCGCGTTTCTGCCAGGTGTTTCAATTAAAACTTTTCGCTGTGTAACTTTGGATGCCATTTCGCAAGATGAGAAATTCGATTAAGTCTAAACTAGTAGTAGTAAGTACAGCCTCATCGGCGCCCGGGATCGTTGAACAGTGTTGAATTGGGAACCTTATTTATTTATTTTTTAAATCTTTTCACGTACCCGGATGTACAAACGGGAAACTGGTGAATCTATATTACACGGAGAATCCGGAAAACCTTTTTTTTTTCTTCGATCTTTGCATTTTTCCCATTTTTTCTGCAACCGACGAGTTTAAAAAACTTTAAGAGCTGGGACGACGCTTTAAGGCAGTTTAAAGAATATTGAAAAGCTCATTTAAATTCTTGCCATGGAAAAGATGCATTCAAGTGAATATACCTAATATATATAAATACATTTATTTTTTTGTTATTTCATAAATGTTTACATTTACATGTTACATTTTTTGCCATTTTTTAACTACCATACTAGGCTATTGCCCGTGTCGTGGTAGTCATACATGAAATATTATTTTATATAAACAGATAATAAAATATAAGAAGAGGAAAGAAAAAAATAACATATTTAGGGATAAATAAAACTAAAAACAGATAAAAATAAATATAAAAATATTAGAATTAAAAGTAAGCTAAGAAACAAAGAATAAAAAGACAATTAAAGAAGATTGAAATAAACATTGGTAAGTTTATTCTTCTTGAAATAAAAATAGAAATAAAGTTTGGTAAGTACCTATTCTTCTACACGAGAGAACATGTTTGTAGTCACTTTTGAAATTCGTTCTATGAAAGAAATTGGAAAATAGATGTGTTAGAGAAAGTAAATTTTTTTGTTTGGTATTTTTCTTTTCAATGTAATATTAAGTTAAATTAATTAATTAAATTTGTAATAATTTTTTTTAACTAATATTAATATTATTTGTTTTTTATTGTACCTAATATTAAGCTCTCATGTGTTGTTTGAAGAAATCTCTTCCCTTTTCAAATATCCAATGTTTGATACAGGCTTTAAAGAGAGATTTAGAATTCTGTGACTTTATATCGGCACTCAAAGCGATGAACCAGAATTGTCGTTGAGCGAATGAGGTTTTAGTTTCAGGGACCACGGAATCCAGGTTTGATGAGAAGCGTGTGTGTGCTTGATGTTGTGGAGCCACCAGTAGATTTTTTTGGCATAATATATATAACATATGCTTATCTTAGTAAATACCTATGTGTCGGACGTATTTGGCATATTTTGTATTATGTATTTGGCTATGTAAAATATTGTGTTTAATAAATAAATTGTCAGGGTGAGGCGAGCGAGCAGAGGGAATTTTGTTGCCGTCGGGCGCTTTCACTGGATTCTCGGAATCCGGACCCGATGGCCAACCCCTTTAATGGGTTCTACGAATCCTCCCTAAGCATAACGGCCCAACAATGACATAGCAACGGCAGAGTGCTACCTTGCTACCGTGGCTTAATGAATAGGGTCTAGAAGCCCTTCCAAACCAGTCAGTAATCAACTAACCACCTTCGCGTCAACATCTCTCTCTGCCTGCCCGCCCTTGCTCTGACCTGCTTCCATTCGCCTCTTTTCTTTTCTGACCATCGCCTTACCCCTGGACCTCGGACACTTTACGCTCTACGGATCAGACTCGGCTAGTTAAAAGGAACTACGAGCCCTTGGATCAGCTTCAGACAAGCTCTCCAAGCGGACAGCCCTGAGACGCTCTCCCGACTTCTTAACGCCTCCGTGGATCGAAACCACCCCCTGTTTCTACAGTCTTGTGTGCCTCACCCTGTTCGGTACAACCTAACTGTCGAATATCTAAGACCTTGATTTTAGCAAAGAGTTCATTTGGGGGATGGGTAGGTTGGCATTTAAATATAATTCTCAAAATTAGTTTTTGAACTGTAATAATTGGATTGATAATGGATTCAGCACAACCACCCCATCCCACAATACCATATGTTGTTATTATATAGGTATACATACAGTTTGTCAAATAAGAGTAGAAAACATATTAGGGCGCCACTGTTATTCAAATGGCAATACTAAAATATAATCATGGTGATAAACTAAAGCGTAACCTACATTTGTATTAAAAATTAAAAAGGCATAAAAGTGAAAAAAAAATATTTTTTCATTTCAATATAGACCCATTGATCTCAAAATTAGAATTGAATGTAGGTATAATGAGTCTCGTAGAAAACCAGCAAAAGACCAAATACAGGATGCACCCAACAAATCCCAACTCTCTCAAGTGGAAACCAATATTTCGAAACGGTACCAAAATTCACATACCTAGACTCCCTGATAACAAACGACAATAATACCACAGAGGAGATCCAGAAGCGCATATAGAACGCAAATCGCTGTTATTTCCGCCTACAAAACCAATTAAAGTCCAGACTGCTGTCCAGAAACACGAAGATATTAGTGTACAAAACACTTACCAGACCAGTACTTACGTACGCAGCTGAGACTTGGGTACTAACTAAGAGGAATGAGCGAGCACTGGACGTTTTTGAAAGAAAAATTTTGAGGCGCATCTTCGGACGGGTTCTAGAAAATGGATTTTGGCGCAGACGTTATAACAATGAGCTCTATACTTTGTTTAAGGAGCTAAACGTCGCAAAATTTATAAAATTGGGAAGACTTCGGTGGCTGGGTCATGTGGAGAGAATGAGCGAGCATTAAGCACCAAATTCCCTGCTGAACTCAAGACCAATAGGGTGAAGGAGCCTGGGAAGTCCAAGACTAAGATGGAGCGACAACGTCCTCAAAGACATATCTATCTTCGAGCTTCCAAACTGGAGAGAGCTGGCACAAACCGAGATGAGTGGAGGAAGACTCTTGAGGAGGCCAAGACCCACCAGGGGTTGTAGAGCCAATAGTGATGGCTTTTATTTGACAGACTATACATGTATTTTTTATTATTTTTTCTTTATTCAGTGCATTGTTTATTACAGTAGTTGAGAATTTTTAGATCACCACTGTATCCTTATTGTGGTGTTGTGGTGGTCGAATAAATAAGTAAAAAGAAAGATCGAATCGAAAGAAAAAATAAATAAACAGAATCCAATGACTTAGTGGCGAATGCGTTTCCTCACTGTACGTTCTGCGTGGCGGTCCAGATCGGGAGAGACTGCTTGAGGCAGACATAATCCAGGTCTCTCCATCCGAACTATCTCGACTCATCGCCTTGCACCGCAGTGGGAGGGGTGGATTCATACGTCTCTCACTCCAGGACTCTCACTCCCAGATTCATACCCACCCCTCATACCATTTTCCTTCCCAGAACTTGCTCTCCTTCCTTACCTTAAAAGACCCTCCACACAGCATTCCCAAAGTTGAAATAGGAATTTTGAATTTTTTCTGGAATTTTTTAATGGTATTTTTTCTCTCAAGGCATCCTGTATGGAGCTGTAAAAAATATACTCGCATTAAATGAAAATGACCTACTTACAAATATGGACATAAACACAACAGGTTTTTGACAGATACGTTTTTAGATTTTCACGGCCAAAGGTATTTTCGTTTTTTGTTTTTGGGGTGGAAAAACAAATAACTTCTTTCAATATAACAAAATAGCTTTGTGGCATAATTGTTAATTTAATGCAAATCAAATAACCTCGTTTAAACTACTATATACTTGTAATTAACAATATCAACATGTTTCAATAACAATGTTATCTTCATCAGGACCAGATGAATATAACGTTGTTATTGAAACATGTTAATATTATTTACAAAATTAACATCTTGTCCTAATGAAGATAACATTGTTATTGAAACATGTTGATATTGTTAATTGTATAGTGGTTTAAACGAAGTTATTTGATTTTCATTATATGAAAAAATAATCATTATCTACGATTGAACTAAATTCAATTTTTTAAATTCTAAAACATAAAAGAGAAGACAACTTTTGTTTGCGAAATCGGTTAGGCACAATATTTTGAATTTTGTATTTGCAGGATAGGTGATAGCAAATTTGTACATTACAAATTTCTTTGGACAAAGGTGACTGGAGTCAAACAGCAAAATACCGACTTGATTTGTGATGTTATTTATGAATCTCCAGAGGTTGTTGCGCCGATGCAGCGCATCCAAGATCTGCAACAAAACAAAAAATAATTATTTAGGGCATTTTTATTTTATTTCTTCCCTAGTTCATCCCTTTGTATTCCTTCAAGAAACCGCACCACACACCTGAAGTAAATGAATTAGTTTGGCTCAAGTTTACCCCATCCTACGAGGAATTCTGAAGCCGCTTTCCATAATGTACTAGCGAATAGCGAGCTTCTTGTTATCGTTATAAACAGGGAAAACATTTCACATGGGGGTAACTATGTACACTAACACTAATACTAACACCTGCTAATACCTACTTAGTTTGTACTCTATTCTCATATTGAATTTCAAACTACAAACAATATTAGAATAATTAAAAGGAAACCAGATATACTGTTTGTTATTTATTATAAATTAGCGCCGATTAACGGCTTTTACGTAGGGATTATAATAATTTGAAAATGATACGGAATGTACATAGATAAAAATAAATATTCATTGTCAAAAAATTTAAAAGTAAATATTGAAATGAAAGCATTAAGGCGATACAATAGTTCAGGAAAAAATCGAAATCGAAATTCACGCCCTTCATGGGAGGAGTTTAAAAATACTTGAGACAAAGCTTTTGGAAAGGTTGGAAAAGGTGTTTGAGATTTTTTTGTACGGGTTGATTTCGTAAAGGCCTGTAAAAAATATTAATTCCTTTTTTCGCATTGTTTATTGTAAGTAAACGGAAATTTAAAATTGATTAGCGACGCGGAGTCACACAACTGTCTCCCGCTCCGGCCGGGGCGTGACTGATACGAAATAGGTGTGCCCAGTGCATGGTTCGACTCCAGATACTAATATCTACAGCCTGTATGTCGGATGAATATCTACAGCTCATATGTTGAACTAATATCTACGAACTTCAGAGTGTTGACTAATATCTACAGAGCGTAGGTTGAACTAATATCTACAGAGCGTAGGTTCGACTAATCAGCTAAATGTGTCCAATAGTCCGATATTAGGGAATTTTACATACATACTTACATAAATTAAGTTTTTTTAACTGCATACGCAATATTACGTTATTCCAATATGCTATACATAATTGCAAATCCAACCTCTGCCAGCGCTGTAGATATTCGTCAGCACTTTGGTTCTCATAGATATTAATCAACAGTTTGAACTGTAGGTAGGTAGATATTCGTCAACACTTTGATTCTCATAGATATTAGTTCGATTTTTTCAGTTTTTGGAATTCCTGTAGATATAAGTAGACGCCTCCCATGGTTCTTGTGCCCATGCCATAAGGGTCACTTCAAGAATCCAAATTCGTAGAGTGCGGCCGTATTGATTGATGTCAAAAATAACAATGAGAAAATGCATATTTTATTTTATTTTGTGAAGTTCGGGCGTAAATATCAATTTTTTTTGCGATTATTATAAAAGGAACTAAATTTGCCACATTATACAATAAAACCAAATCCGAAAAAGGTTTTATAAATATGAGAGTTTGGACTTGAAAGTGTTTTTTATAGACCTTATACTTTATTTTTTTAAAGGCTTATTAAAAAACTTATGAAAAAAAAAATACCAATAGTTTTAAGGGCCAAGATGTGTTCTACACGCAGTATTTAATAGAAGCATCTATAATACTTCTAAGCCATCAAGTTTTCAAATCAAAAACATATGATTTTGTATGATTTTACATTATTTAGTATGGCTTCTTCTTAAGTACAAATAGTAAGCTAAAAAATACAAATATGAAGAAAAAAGAAAATGCTTGTATGTAATATATCGCATGCTTGTATGTAATATATTTGGAAAGTAGGTACTTTGAAACTAAACGAGTAACTACAAATAAACATTCAAAGTATATTTCAATATTTATAATCCAACTGAGAAGCGCCGACAAACAGCTTTAATTAAATAATAATGTTTGTATGTTGATAATCTTTCAATATTTATAACATCATTAATAACATACTCGTATTTATTACCAAGTATATGCAGGCTATTTATTATAGAATATACTTCAGCATTTGATCCTGTATTGTTGCAATGGTAATAAGGTAATATGTGACGAACTGATCTGCACGGTACATGAAAATATTTTAACGAAAGAAAATCAGGGGAGAGGTTTGTGTTGTAAAACGACATTGAGATGTCAGTTTTCAAAAAATGAGCTACAGCTTGACACAGTTAACTTTTCAATCGGCCAAAGGAGAAACTGAAAAACGATAGAAATATTTATTTTTATTTTCAAAAATAATAAATTATAACAATTAGGTATTATAAGCAATAATTATCAGCCTGAAACACTCATCCACATTAAAAAATCTTCCGAGAAAAGATACATGACGCCAACGGGACTTGAACCCGTGCCCTTCTGATTGCCGGTCAGCTGCTCTCCCAATTGAGCTATGGCGGCTTATCTTATACCCGCCAAATGATTCAATATATACTAGTGTTTCATTTAACAATTACTGCTTATTATATTTTTTCCACCTGAAAACAACCAACTTTATTTTTTGCGAGAGAGACACTGTTAGTGTTAAATCCGTCATAAATTATGCTAAAAAACAGAAATAATGAATTACTGGCTGCAATATATAAATTTTTATACATTTATACATATATATATATTTTAAGTCAAACTTCTATAGCCCCGCTAAAATTTAGATTTCGGATGACACGGAAATGACGATTATTGCACCTGCGACAAATCAACTGCTCTCATCGATCGCTTTGATTATGATGTCACTTTTAAAGGCTCCTATTGGTTGAGATATGAAACGCAAATTACGCTGTTCGCTTTGATTATGACCTCACTGGTTGAGATTGTTTTGGTAAAGTTTCGCTTCTACCGCATGTAAACTGCACTATTTTTTTTTTAATATTTGCTTGTACTGGGTAGGTATATATTGTAGTATCGAATTCTGAGTCCGTGGCGAAGAATTTATATCAGCCTCAACCCCGTATTTGAAGAACTGATATTTTTCGAACAACAATTTTATTTATTTATTTATTTATTTTTCCATGTTCTCCGTAAAACGGTTATTCACCAATACATTATGGAGAAGATTACAAATTAGACAAAAAGTGTTACATTAATTAAATGTGTTACATTGACGTATTTATATTCAAACAGAGCATGCGTGAGGGGTAAACTACAGCCTCTTCTGGACCCTCTCTGGCTACCCCTACTGGATATCATTTCAGATAAGTAATACGATTACTTTAGGAAAACATCTTGCGCTAAAGTGGCCCAGTTATTGTTTACAAGGTGTGGTGCATTGATGTAGTTAACACTAGATTGGGGATTGTGGCTACTAAGCTGAACCTATGAAGATTAACTACTTCGTATAGTTAAACCTAAGTCAAATGTGTCCATTTTTATTTATTTGTGGGTCTCATAATATTTTTAATATTTTTATTTAGTCTCAATGGTAAAATAAAAATTAAAAAATGTCCCAAAAATGATATGATGGCGACATCTGTGATTCTGTGGACAACCGAAATTTCGTTAAGTGCGTAAACTGCGTAATAATGACAACTGAGCTGGATAGATGTCGTTCAAGTTTCCTTTTGGATCGAAAGTTCTAATATTTTGATTTTTCAAATAAGTTTTTTTTATTTTTTTATTTTATTATTATATTAAGTTGAAAGAAATATAATGCACGCACTTTTTTATGCTCCGAAAGCGAGAACTTTTTCCTTTCAGAATGCCCCATTAAACAGAGCAATTCAACTGCTTAACGATTCTGCATTGAGCATTGACATCTTCAATGTTACCTATAGAGACTTCAGTAACTATCTTTTGAAATATGTCTCAAAATAGTGAAACTGCCCCCTTGGACTTTTTTTCTCTTAAATTTTGTAATCTTCTCCGTAATAATTTGGTGTATAACTGTTTTATGGAGAACCTACAAAAATAAATAATATTTTGCTTTCTTAACTTAAGTACAGAATGGGATATGATTTTAGATTTTCACGATTTTCACAGTATTTTCGTTATTTATTTTTGGGGTGTTATGCCGTGTTGCACAACCTCCTCCTTTAGCCAACATTTCGGACAGCGTTATCCATCATCATCAGGACACATCTGCCCTGATGATGGAAGCTGTAACGCTGTTTGAAACGTTGGCTAAAGGAGGAGATAGCGCAACACGACATAAAACCCTAAAAATAAATAACAAAAATAAGTACAGAGTATATACAGTATAGTAGTTTATACATAAAGTAGTGTATAGTGAAGTAGTCATATTTTTTATTTTGTTCTAAGAACTAAAGTTTAAATAGTTTTTTTTAAGTTATTTATATTCTTCTCCATTTTTAGGTTATCTGGAAGGAGATTATGTATGTGTACGCCCTCGTGGCCAATGCTTCTCTTGCCACTTTCAGTCTTGACAGTATTTGTGTACAATTTATTATGTTGTCTTGTATAATGTTCGTGTACTTATGACGTTTTTATAAATGTTGTGTTTCTGCGTACAGGTCCATTTTATATTTTGGAGATAAAATATTATTTATGATTGTTGATACATGATGTAAATTCCTGATCAGTGGCGGCCGCTGCCCTGAAAAAGTGGTGGTTCACTGATAATCCGTAACTATGAGATAACGATTACTAAGCAACATTAGGTAAAAATGATCAGACTAATCTTATTTGGAGAGAAGATCTATTTTAAGCTGTTTTCGAAGTGCGAAAACTTCTACATATCGCTTTTTAATTATAATTTTTATTTTTCGGTACTAAGAAAATAAAAACACAATACTATTTTTTCGTAAATAAATCTTAATTTTCAACCCAAAAAACACTTTTTTTTACAATGTTTAATTTATTTTATTTTATATTTCATAAAATAAAATAAATTTGAAAGTAGTGTAAGAAGAATATACGACGCAAATGTGAATGGTAGAAGAAGTCGGTGGCGCCCGAGGAAGACATAGCACGAGCAAGTTAATCAGATACTTGAGTCGGGCCATGTCGAAAGTCGGAATAATAGAAGAGAATGTATGAGACGATGTATGAATGTGAGTGAGGCAAAGAGTGTGTGCCAAGACCGAGTTATTTGGCGGTCCGTCCTCTCTGCCTACCCCTGTGGGGAAACGGCGTGATGGTTGGTTAGTTAGTTTTATATTTCATTTTAAACAGGATACAAACAGTATTTTTATAAACAATGTATAAACAGCACGAGGGCAAAATTGTCAAAGTAACCTATAAAAAAATTGTATTCCTTAATGATCAGCGTTTTATAATTTAAAACACCAATAAAAAAAAACAAATATATGTAAAATTTAGGTATTTGCTGTACCTTATGATTTAAAAAAGAATTATTCAGTTTGGTTAAGTATTTTCGCCTTAAATCCAAATTTAAGTTTGTATGATAAATGCCGCTGGGTGGCACACCGATATAGCTTAATTTTTCATACATATGGCCGGCGTTGCGCGCTGGCGATGTTTGGGATATGCGATACAAAAACATAATTCGTTCCGCTTGCAATGGGCCTGCACACCGGACAGGGTAAATTCGCGCGGAACTTTGAGAATTTGCTCTCCCTGATTCATATTATATTATGCATTATATTGGTAGGTGATATTTTTAATGAAATTCATAGATTTTATAGCTTTCGGTAAGATATTATAAATTAATTTTAGACGATATCATTTACCAGTGTTGCACACAAACGCACTGTTCAACCAGCCGCCCTTGTTCCTGATCAGTCATAAAATATTATTGTATCCACTATAAAATATTATTAATTGTGTATCCATAAAATATTATTAATTGTGTGTATTGTGTATAAAAAATTATTAATTGTGTATATGATTTAATCCGTCACGTGGACTGGAAATAACACAAAAAGTCCGCTTATGCTGAGAGGCTTACTAACAAGGTTGGTGCCTTCTTATGTATATAGTAGGTTTGCCTGATTGTAATTTTTTGTTGATATTTTCCGCGTAGATAACAATAGATTCGACTATCTAAAATATTTTTTACGGGTATTACATCCCAGGAGAATTTCGGGGTCATCTATAATGTCGGCGGCCGATTGTAAAATCAGGCAGATCATGAATTGTCTCAGGCAGATCATGATGCACCGAGCTACTTCGTGAAGTTCATGGCGGCAGATCATGAAGTGCCTTAGGCACATCATGATCGGCCTGATTTTACGACCGGCCTACGACATATACATAACAAGCTACACTTTGCTTCAAATACTTTTCAAATCGGCGCCGTCGCGACTAACACATTTTCTTGTAAGATTTTCTAGTGAAGACTCCGCTACCCGAATTTCTACAGATTTCTTACAAATCTACCTTAAGAGGAATATAAACGCTAGAAATATTTCGAATCTCATGCCTGCAAAATTTTAAAATCGAGCGTCTTATTTGCACGAAGCAAGTAAGCGAAAAAGTGGTTTTTATTTATTTTGTGCAAAATTTTATAAGAACGAAAAAAAGTTAGAACATGGAAAACCTCAAAAATAGTCTTAGCCGTAAAGGGGTATTTTTAAAAAATGGTTTTTAGTATTACTTCATAGTTAAGTCATGAAAAAATATTTTTTTTGGTGGTTTACGCTAATATTTTTTGTTACGTAAATAATAATTATATTGTAATTCCAATACATAGAAAAGCTAGTAAAAGCTTTGATTTATCCGTAGCATATTTTTTGATGTTCATACTGTAAGCCGATTCGTCGTAAAGATTAATCAAAATAGTATCTAAATAGGATTTCACGTATAACTTCATCTTAAACTCGTTAAGTTTTAAAGCTCTTAAAAAATATATGTTATTCTTGAAAAAATTTTCTAGACATTCTCCCCGCCGAATTGCAAATTACATAAAATTCTCTCGATAGAAAAAATCGCAAAGTATGCTCCAAAAATTATTATAAACACGTTTGTTTCGGTTATTTTACAAGTTATAGATATTTATTTATTTATTTATTTTTATTTAAGTACATAAAACAGGCATTAAGCCCAAAAATTTATATACATGGATGATTTAAATTACAAAAATTATAACAAAAATAATATCAGTAATAATTAGCTACTCGTAAATATGCAAAAGTGAATGACGAACAAGAATGAGTAAAAGGTAGAGTACAAAAGAATCATCAACAATTTATTATTGGCACCTGTGCTGATGGGACAATGATTTAGTAGGTACAATATTTCCTGTCTTTGAATAAAGGGCTTCATCACAATATCAGCTTTATACGATTGATGGTAAAATATATATTTTTGAAGTGATTTTTTTTTTTTTTTTTTTTTTTTTTTTATTTGTAATAATAAAAACAAGGTAAATACAATATGACAGGAAAAATAAAAATATTTTTACAGAAAAAGAAAAGTCCCAATAAACTACTTTTTAGTAGTTTGTCAATGGGTGCTTTTACTTTGAGGATTTAAATAAACTTATTTTACTTTATTTTGCAGTTACAATTTTTGTGCTACTGTCTAATACAAATTTTTTCTTTCGGCGAGCCAATTCTTCAACATAATATTTGTTTTACCATTTGTACATTTTTTTATTTCAGCAGGTAACATATTCAATAAATTTGGTATCATGTAGTCCAGCGTTCTTTGTCCATATTTGTTCAAGTGCTTAGGTACAATTAGTCCTTCATTTAGCGTAAAACGGGTATTGTAAATGTGATCCAGTTTATGTATGTATATAGGGCTATTCATATGCTGAGATATAATTTTATACCACAGAATTGCTCTTACTGAGAGAATTTTGAGATTCTGGTAAAAGTACGGAACATTATGTCTTTGTTCGTATAAACTTTTATGCGCTAATAATTTAACTATTGAATGGGTTATTAAAAATGTCAATTTCATTATTAGAGCAGTGTATAGTGTTATAATGTCTTAATGTTCGTGGTAAAGGGGAGAAATATCCCGTATTTGTGTGGTAGGTAGGTATATAGAAAATATCTTGCATCCTCCTTGTTGAATTTCTTGACGGTGTGTTAATGTTAATTTGGGATAAAATGTTGGGTGTATCAACTGATGCATGTATAATTTGAAATATATAAGATATGTATGAAAAAATTCAGTGTTTCCTTAAATGCTGTTTAAGACAACTACCGCGAGATTTTTTTCTCTATTTTAAAAAAGTCGTGTTTTATTCAACATTTTCACAATTTTTGCATCGATTTTGTCGCTTTAAATACTAGCGCGCTCCTCTAACATTCGTAATTTCATATCTCTCCATCTTCTTCTTTTTGAGCCCGGTTGCGGCGCCTTCAATAATAATGGGCTTCAATTCACACAGTATCTTCCGTTTTTTTTATTCTTATTGATGTGAAACATCTATAGTACCGCTGTGATTTGGATTTCGTATGAAACGGGAATGACGATTACTGCACCTGCAACACATCAACAGGGCTCATTGGCCATTTTGATTATTTGAAAACAATTGCAAGAAAAACGCGTAATTTGTTGCATCTGATGTTGATCATAATTTATTGCAGACTGAATGGATCATATTCAAAAGGATATCGTAACACTCTCAAGCATGTAAAATCGGCCACCCTGAAAAATCGGCAATTGCCGAGCATTTCATCGAAACCGGCACTTGCAGTGAAATGATGCAAAACTGCTCTGTACAAATATAACATTATTATATATTATATTTATCAGAACGGTCTTGGCCTATGGATGTGAGGCGGGAACACTGACAGCAAAGTCAGCGGAACGGCTGGACATCTTCGAAAGAAAGGTACTTCGAAGAATCTTAGGAGCGGTGCGAGAGGGAGAGGCATGGAGAATCCGCCACAATAATGAGCTCTATGATATTTACCAAGCTCCCAGACTCTCCACCCATTTAAGACTCCAAAGATTAAGATGGGCCGGACATGTGCACCGAATGCCAAGCACACGAGTACCGAAGAAGGTTCTGACAGGACACCCGGGAGGTAAACGAAAGGCGGGCAGACCTAGACTGAGATGGGAGGATGATGTCAGGAAGGATGCAAGAGGATTACTCCAGGTTGCAGATTGGAAGACGGCGGCCGAGGACAGAGGGCGGTGGAGGCTTATTTTGAAGGAGGCCAAGGCTCGAATTGGGCTGTAGCGCCATTGAAGAAGAAGAAGAATATATTATATATACCTACTGTATAAATCAGCGTACAACAAATCGACACTATGAATAAATTTATACATACCAACTTAACATCAAAAGTTTATTTTTAAAGTCGATTTTAGGTTTGAAATTGGTAGACCTGTACATAATGCACCAAAAATTATAATTTCGTCGGGTCAAAATTATAGACGAAATTGCACATTAGACTACATAATATTTCGTACTATTGAAATTAGTTAGGCGCCTTTCACGGAAATTATAATCGGAAAAACTTTAAAACATTTATTTTTTTAAATTTTTAACTTTATGAGTAAAATCTCAAATTATAATATTTAATTAAGTGAAGACAAGAGAGCACTTGCCATGTAAGCAAAGGGTCCTGGGTTGGTGTCCCAGAGGTGCCAATATCTTTTTTCTGATTTTTCTATCTCCAGATTTTCAATTGAGTTTTCGCTAATATTGTCTTCATTTAATTAAATATTTAAAACAATTGTTCGAAAAATAAAAAATAAAAAATATTTTTTGCAGAATTAAAACCAATATTTCTGCAAAAAAAAAACCGAAATATTTATCATTAAGAAATCCTCCGAGCATTAATTCCCTGACAGTCTTGTAGCCCCCACAGCCTCCAGTTCAGTGGAGGGGAGAAGGGGCACATCGCAAAAGCGGGTAAGTAGAATCTGGGCGGCACCTCCAGGAATTGAAGTTAGATAATTATAATAGTTCTCCAAACTTACCCCGCGGAGCAGTTCCTCCATACACCCTCCTTCCCCTTCTTTCGTCTTATACCACCACCTTCCTCCTCGCAGACGTTTAGCCACCCCCGACGTTTTATTATTTTGATCAGGGGTGGATTTAAAGCTTTGGTCAATTTTTTGTTTTTGTAAATTTGGAGTTTTTTATCAGATGGTCAAAATATTTCCGCTTTACAATAAAATGCAAATAAATGGAATATTTCTGAGCATATACCAAAAATAAAAACTGTTTTTGAAAGGTGATGAAATTCGATTTCAAATTTTATAATTCAAAATAAACTAATAATTTTTAAAATATAAAAATTTCTTCTCTATTTTCATATCTTCAAGATTTCAATTGTCATCACTGCAAACAACACATGAACCATGCTGTTTGCTGTGACGACAATTGAAATCGTAGATATGAAAAAAGCGATCGCGTAAAACGAAAAATGTTGACTTTGGTCTCTAATTGGAATCGGGCTGAAAACGAGATCTTGTAAAACGCATAAGTTTTGGCGATGGATCCGTTTGTCTAGAGGGAGACCCATTAACCTTTCCAGCCGGACTCTCTCGACCCATAGCCTTGCACCGCAGTATTACGAATTGATGCATATGTCCGTCATACTCCTGGACACACTGACTCCCAGATTCCTACCCACCCTTCATACCGTTGTCCTTCCCAGAGCTTCCTCTCGTTCAAGTCCCAAAAAAGACCCTCCATTTTTTCCTCAGAACCTCCTGTTTGAAGCTAATGTAAAAAAAATCGCAAATATGCATATTTAAAAAAATATTAAATCAAATCCACATCCAATTATAATGCGTTCCTGGCTTAAAATACAAGGTGTAATATATTACATTATCACAAGATATATTCCTGCGAGGCGTGCTCCGGCAAAATAATATAATAACGTCTTCCTCCTCTAATCTTGCGCTATTTCTCGGCCCGTCCGTAAGATGGCAGCAGAACCCAATTTAAGTTGGCGCGTTTGTTTTGATTACGTCGCCAGGGGGCTCTTATTTCATACAAAGCCGGGAGGTGAGGAACTTGGGTGGGTTTATAAGTTATTATTAACCCTTTCAGATCAACTGTACATTTGAAATACATAGATTTCAGATTTTTTTCATTACTATCACAGCGAATAAAAGATGGCGGTTTTAGTTTAACAATTTCTAATATACTAGGTATGTTCATAAAGAAGTGTACTGTCACCACAACGGGCTGAGGTTTTTTTTTTACTTTTTAAGGGTTGGCAACACTGAGTGGTAGAGGAAAATCTCTTGACCAGATCGAGCATTGCAGAAACACGATAGTAGGTAAACTCACGTTGTAATGCCGGAAAGAAATCCCGCCAAGTGCGATTCACGTGCTGTGATCCGCATCCTACTCGCGGAAGGAATAACATTAACTGAAATTGGAAGATCAGGATTTTCTGAGCTTTATTGTGACTGAAACTGAAGTGGGAGTGACTCATTACACGCCTGAGACAACAAGACAGTCGTCATACTGGTGTCACACCAATTTCCCAAGTGCCAAAACAATCAAAATCACGATTTCGGGCAAAAAATCATGGCCTCAGTGTTTTGGGACCGAAAAGGCATTATTTGGAAAAATTTCTGCCTCGGGTAGATTCCATCAGTGCACAACGATATTTTGAGATCCTAAAATCTCAAAATAAGCATTAAAAACAAAAGAAGGGGAACGCCCGTCCACAGCCTTAGCCACCAAGGCGCTCTTGGACACATTTGGTTGTGATGTTTTGAACCACTCCCCGTATTCCTTTGATTTGACCCCTTTAGGTTATAATCTTTTCGCCTCCTTGCACACATGGATGGAATTAAATTTTCAACCGAATAACAGGTGCAGAAAGTGGTTCTGAAGTGGGGGAAGGAGCTGGCGGGAGAGTTCTACGAAGAGGGCATAAAAAAGCTTGTACCACGGCTCACCACATGCATTGAGAAGAGATATCAATCAGTATAAGATTTATCATTTAATGTGAAACACGCCCCCCCTGAGGCTAAAGGTCTATGCCCACTACGCCGTTCCATACCATGACCGTAACCGTAGCGGCGCATGCAAAAAAATATTCTTTGTATCGATCAGTATGAAACGCTGCCCACTAACCCGTCGCGTCACCGACCAACACCGTCACGTACCATGACCGGACTGACGGCGAATTCTCGATGACAATATTTTGCAGGTGCCGGTCCGCTCTTTGCATGGCACGCGACGGTGTTAGAATGGGGATCATACGCGGATGATCCCCGTTCTAACCGCGTTGCCACTTCGTAATTTGTGTTCGTAAGTTCAGTAATTTGTGTTCAGTTCTGTGAGACGTGCGTCAGCGGTAGACAGACATTTGAACAGGGATGGTGCGGAACCGCGGTGTGTACGGTTGTGTGTACGGTTATCATACGTTCTAGTGGGCATAGTAGGGCGTAGCGTGTTTATTTCGTGTCTGATACGTTCATAGTACGGTCATGGTATGGAACGGTGTAGTGGGCATATACCTTAAAGGCTATTTATAAAAGTAACAACAACTCAAAGTGTTGTGAAAAAAGCACCAACATTTTTCAAATAACTCCTCCAATTTCTATGCATCAAATGGTTCCATGCCAACCCAACAAAGTGGCATTTCAACATCCCCTTAAAAAGTCATTTAAAGTGATGAAAAATATCCTATAACCTAACTTAATGTAACCTATTTAACCAAGTTTTTTTTCATGACTTTTAAGAACTATTCAAAGAAGTGATGAAGTTGAACATTGTTGAGTTATTCGGTCACCGCATCAAATATCTTCTACCACTGCTAGTTTTAATTCAGTTCTTGAAGGGTTAAGCTGGTACCATTTTTTTTTTTTTTCCAGTGAGACTATGGCATCCCCAATTGGGGTATGTTGTGAGGCTGAAGCTAGTGGGGAGGGGAAGGAGGTGGGGAAGAGGAAGGTTGGGAAGTACCTGGCTATTCAGATCTGGTCACTAAACACGGCTAAAGCCATTTTCAAGCAACGTTTCAATTCTGAATGGTGGTCTTACACCAGGGCGATACTAATAGTATCTTCCACTCTGGCGTCCATTAGTGTAGAGTACAAATAAAATTAATATTAACATAAAATTTTACAATATATTCCTGGATTATTTTTAACCCCTCAGTCCTCGACCATATTCCGTCAGTTGTTCAGAATATTTCCGCACCGCAATAAAATCCAAATAAATGGGATAGTTGGGAACGTATCCGAAACAAAAACTTTTTTGAAAGGTGGTGAAATACGCTTTCAAATTTTATTAGAAACTAGCTGGTCCCGGCATGCGTTGCTATGCCGTTTAATAAAGAAATTGTTTCTCCCTGAATGTCCTTTCCCATTCGTCCCGTTCTCCTTCCGCCTCCCCTTCTTCTCCTGCGTCCTCTTCCCCTCTCGCGTTCCCACACCGTCACCTTCACCTTCCCTCTCCCCACTCCACTCCCCCCCCCCCTTCCCCCGTCCCGCTAACCCCCCTCCCGAGTTCCCCTCCCCCCTCACACGTCCCCTTCCCATCCCGCGTTCCCCTTCCACCTTCCCCGCCTTCCCTCTTCCCTTTCCCGCTCCCTCATCCCGCCAACCCTCCTCCCGCGTTCCATATATTCAATCCCACTACATTCAGTTTTTAAACAGCCAGCGTGCCACCTTTTACAATTTTTATTCAATTTTCAATTTTTCATGTTTGTATATTAAATTTGGTACCTAACATAGGTACCTATTTAAAATATCTAAAATTCTTGATTCGATTCAAACTATTAGGGGAGTACCTACTTTAAATAAATTTATCAACTTCTTCTTCTTTCTTTCGTATGGTGGGGGGTCAGAGGGGGACATCTAGGTCTGCGAGCCAGTCTAGGGCCTCAGGCGTTGCCCTGTGGACCTCATAAATCCCGCCGGGGAATGAATGGAGCGGGCATTCGTTGACCACATGTTCGGTGGTCTGCACCGCACCGCATTCACACGTCGCCGACTCTTTAAGGCCCCATCTATGCATCATTTGCGCACAACGGCTATGGGAGCACCTTATTCTATTGATGGCAGTCCAGAGTTTGCGAGGCAATGAGAACCCAGGCTGTCTCTCAGTGGGGTCTTGCACGAGATCGGCGTTTTTGACGTTGGCTGATTGCCACTCAAGCTTCCACCTATCTTCTGGGGTGAGAGGTGTTCGAAGGAGTCTTTCTCCTCCCGTCCAGAAGGGTTTTCGAGACTTTAAGCGGCATGCCGGGTGAGAAACGACATCATCGTGCAAGGGTATTTCGCTTTTTTGCAGCGCCTTCTTGTATTCCCTCAGTGTTGCAATCTCTCGCCTGATATTTGGCGGGGTTATATTTGCAAGTACGGGGAGCCAAGGAAGAGGAGTCGATTTTAAGGTTCCGCTGATGGTTCGCATTGTGGCATTAAGCTGAACGTCGATCATGGAGGTGTGGGCGCTTCTGGCCCATACTGGAGCACAGTATTCAGCTGCTGAGAAAACCAGGGCAATGGATGCCGTTCTGAGCGTGTTGGCGTCGCATCCCCAGCTAGTACCAGTTAGCTTATTGACTAAGTTTAGTCTTGTCCTGGTTTTTTTGCCCACTGTTTCCATGTGTTTCCGGTAATTCAGGCTCCTGTCCAAAGTTATTTCCAAGATAGCGGGGATGGGGGTCATGGTAAATATTTTTTCCATCAAACTGAACACAGAGTTTTGCGTTTGCCTGTGAATTACTGAGATGGAAAGCTGTCACAACTGTTTTCGACCCATTTGGCTTTAGTCGCCAATTGAGGAAAAATTCTTCCATAGCCTTGAGGTCAGAATTAAGGATCTCTTCTGCTGCATTGAGGGTTTTGGCTTGGACTGTGATGGCGAAGTCATCTGCGTAAGCAAATTTTCTGCCTTCAGTGTGAGGAAGATCTCGGGTATAGATATTGAAGAGTGATGGGGCCAGCACTGAGCCTTGGGCAAGGCCATTATTCAGGTGCATTTTTTTGCTTTTTAGCCCTCCTAGAAAAACCCCGAAAGTACGGCCAGTTAGTAGTTGCTTAATAAGTCGTACTGTGTTGCCATCCTCTATGGTGTCGTAGAGCTTGACAAGGAGGCCTTTATGCCACACCGTGTCGTAAGCCGCAGAGAGATCAATGAACGCTGCCGCAGTCTTAAGCCGTTTCTGGAATCCAGATTCGATGTGTGTTGTCAGAGCTAGCACCTGGTCACAGCAGTTACGACCTGGTCTGAAGCCAGCTTGCTCTTGTGGAACCACTTTCTCCAGAATTGGGGTAAGTCTGTGGAGCACCACTCGCTCTAGGAGTTTATACATGGTACTTAAAAGCGAGATGGGCCGATAGCTGTTTGGATCTTCTGGTGGCTTGTTGGGTTTGAGGATCGCAATAACTTTAGTTTTTTTCCAGATATTTGGAATTACTCCAGTTTTAAAAATTTCAGTAAACAGTTTTGCGATCCATAACTTTGTCCGTGGCCCAGCATGTTTCAAAAAGTCTGGAAGAACTGCGTCGCATCCAGCTGCTTTCCCAGCTTTTGTTGAAGTGAGGGCGATGTCTACATCATCAGCTGTAACGGCGACCACATCGTTAGGGTTCACCGGCCATTTTAGCCGCGCCGCTTTCAGAGATTTTTTGATCTGGTGGCTTATGTTAGACCTTGTTATCGTTTTTGAACTGCGGAGTAGTTGGTGAGCAACAGCATTTGGGGACACTTTGGGGGTTGTCTTAATTGGCTGATTTGCAGCTCCGAGTCGCCTGAGTGTTTGCCACGCTTTTCTGCTCGAGTGTTCGAAACTCATTTCTTCCATTAGTTCGTTCCACCTGTTCATGCGCCCGTCATCCAGAGACTGGAGAAGATCAGAAGCAGTGTCTGGGTCGTTATTCCTCTCGTATTCAGCTAGAAGGCGTTTGCTTTCTGAGCTCCATGTTGGGATATACACTTTTCTGTAGCCTCTAGGGATGAATTTCTTCGCAGCTACAAACAAAAGGTTCGAAAATCGGTCGTAGAAATTCGGCTTTGATGGTATGTTATCCACAACCCTGTCAACATATTCTGAAAACTCTCGCCATTTTGCCCGTCTTAAATTCCACCGTGGCATCGGGTTACTGGAGATTAATGGAATCTGTATACCTATGTTTAGCATGACTGGCCTGTGTTGGCTATGTGGGAAATTATTCAGTACAGTTCTCGAGGCCCTCATAGGTTTTCCGTCCGGCGCTTTAGAGACAAAAAACAAATCGGGCGTGTATTCACGACGCCATCGCGCAGAAAAGAATGTCCCCTTTTGTTTAGCATCGTAAATAAGTTGGCAATTCTGTGCTGATGCCCAATCGGTGATTTGTTCTCCAGCTTTATCGGTCGTCGAGTAGCCCCATAGGAAGTGGTGGCTGTTGAAATCTCCCACGTACACCGCCGGGTGATTGTGTGGAGGGAGTGCTGGTGTCTGCCATACTTCATTTGGAGGTTTGTAGATGTTAAATATTGCTAGTTTTCCAACCCGAATACCGATTGCGTGATATCCATCCGTGATTTTTCGGGTAATATTCTGCAGCTCCGGCCTAATGTAGGTCGCAAGGCCATGTTTTGGGTGTCCCCGCACTGCCACTAGGAGATATCCGGGGATATCCAAACGTGGTGAGTCGTTTTCTGCGATATGGGTCTCCTGGAGAAGCAGGATATCGATGTTTTTGTCGTTGAGTATTTTTACTAAAAAGTCCACCTTTGAGAGAGATGTTCCCTCAATATTCAGGGACAATATTTTCAATTGTTCCCCGATATTTAATGTTTCCCCTTGGCCGGGAGACCTTTCGGTCTTCGGCCCCTTACGTGGCGGCATAATTATTCGTAGTCGGAGGCCCTCTTAATATTTGGTTGCCGCCTCACTCACAGCACTCACTACCTTACACGCGCGGTAACAATATTCGTGCCTGTAACATCGCGAATAGCGCGGCGGACACTACCTTTGCGTGCGGCGGTTGGCACACTACTCTAATACACTAATCAACTTAAAAATGTTCAAAAATAGAATCCTGATTTAACAATAATTGTTTTGCAAAATGTCATTCTCAAACACGCGAACTGTCAAACGTGCCATGTTTTCTGAAATTATCCAATTTTCTGCGCAGTTTTCTTAATTTTTCTCTCCATAAGAACCATCCTCGTACTTCAAGAAATATTCTAAAAAAAGAATTAGCGAAACCGGTTCAGCTGCTCTTGAGATTTGCGCTTACCAACACATTTAGCGATTCATTTTTATATTATAGATAACCGTGTAATTATATAAATATGAAAACTTTTGAATGTTTTATAAATGGCTCGCTTTACATTTTTTCTAAATAAAATTACTTGCGACGAAAAAAAAACACACATATTTTTAGACAACAGTAGTATAAACGTTATAATTGCCTCACATTTTTATCGTTTCATGCAAAAATAATTAATAAAAATTTCATGAAGTTTCATTTTTTTTTCCAATTACGATCTGGCCTTCAAGAGTCATTTTAAGGCGATCAACTAGTTCAGGAAAAAATCGAAATCGGAGTTCACGCCCTTTATGGGAGGAGTTTAAAAATACTTGAGAAAAAGCTATTGGAAAGGTTGGAAAAGGTATTTGAGAGTTTTGTTTTATAGGTTGATTTCGCAAAGGCCTGTAAAAAATATTAATTCCTTTTTTACGCATTGTTTATTGTAATAAAACGGAAATTTAAAATTGATTTCACGAAATCAAGCGACGCGGAGTAACGCTTCCATCTCCCGCTCAGTTCGGGGCGTGACTGAGGTTTGGCGACTGTGGCGTGAGTAGTTCTTCGGTAGACGCCATAGGGTTCAATTTGAAAAACCGTATTCATCGACTAGCGGCCGTATTGTAAAATAACAACGCGAAAATGCATATTTTATTTTATTTTGGGAAGTTTGGGTGTAAATATCAACTTTTTTGCGATCATTATAAAATAAATTGACTTTGCCACATTATACAATAAAACCATAACCGAAAAGGGGTTTATAAATGGGAGAGTTTGGACTTGAAAGTGTGTTTTTTAGACCTTATACTTTATTTTTTATAGGCTTATTAAATGACTTATAAAAAAAAAATTACCGATATTTTTAAGGGCCAAGGTATTTTCTACACGCAGTATTTAATTGAAGCATCTACAATACTTCTAAGCGATCAAATTTTCAAAACAAAAACATATGATTTTGTATGATTTTGCATTATTTACTATGGCTTCATCTTAATAATAATAATAATAATATTTTATTTATATAGCGCAGTTTTGTGACATTTCACTTCAAGTGCGCTTAACTATAATAAAATTTAAATAATTCTACAGTGCTCCTTATAATATTAAGAAAATAATAAAAGAATAAACATTATTTACAAAATAATGACAGAAGAACAAAATTAACTAAAGAATATACAGTATTTACAAAACAAAACAATGACAGAAGAACAAAATTAACAAAGATAGTGCTGTTATAGCGCACACGGGACAATAATAATAATAGAAAAGCATCTTAAGCAAGAACTATAAAATTTTCATATTATCGTATTTTTGTTCGTTTAAAGTTATGTATATGTTATGTATGTTATAATAGGATTATATTAATCTGTAATGCACAAAAAAAAATACAAAATAAAAAAATAATTGTAGATACGTGTGTGGGTGAATGTGTTCGTGAACCTATGTGTCTGAATTCTATTAAGGGGTGGGGTTTGTGAGGGTGTTTTAATAGGCCCCTTGCATGGATTTCATAACGACTTGGAAAAAATCGTTTGGATAGATTTTTTTACTAAGATTACGAAAAAGTTAGTAAAATTTTTTAGTTAATTAAGAATATGAATCTATTATTTGGGCTCGTGACGTCACTACATGAAAATTTCCCGTCGCCGAAAATGTTCTATTAATTTTGTAAAATTCCACACTGATTTATTTTTTTATACGGCAACACTTTGATTTGAGGCGAATTTTTGAATTTAACATTTAAAGTTCACTAGATTTATTGTTTGTTCTCTGCGAACTTATCATTTGGTTTGACGTTTTGAGAGATGTTATGAAGAGAACCCTGTGCAATTCATGCCTTCCGTACCTACCCGTTTTAGAGGTGTAATGGTAATGGTGCTGATTTTAACATCATCAAATTTTATAATATTCTTATTATTATTATAATTTATAAGTACAATATTACGTTGGATTTAGTCATATATAGACGTTGAACATTATAATGATTTATGAACAATAAGATGGATCTAGAAAAAAAAAATTTTGATATGTAATATTTTGGTATGCCTCGTTATTCTTCTGTGCCATTCGTGTGGAAAATGTTATTTTTATTTGTATTTATCGTTTTTTCGCACCCATAAAATGATGTCCCGTCTTTGCGGTTTATAAAAAATTCTGTTTTTTCGGATTGAAATTTTCAAAAAATCGCCACGGTTTCAAAAATACGATTAAAAAAAAACGGAATGTCTTTAAATTTAAAAAAAAGTGATGCAAGTGGCCTATTAATGTACCATAAATGTTTTTCTCAAATAACGGCAGGGATTAAATAACAACATTAAATGGGTTGTATATGTTTTATTATATTCACGGCCAAAAGCATTTTCGTTATTTGTTTTTGGGGTGTTATGCCGTGTTGCGCTACCTCCTTCTTTAGCCAACGTTTCGGACGTCGTTGCAGTGAAACGTTGGCCTTTAGAGGTAGCGCAACACGGCATAACACCCCAAAAACAAATAACGAAAAAAACATTAAATGGTTTCTAATTTTTAATGACCATAGGTCTCTCAAAACTACTGTCATTTTAAAATTAATTTTCTTTATCATAATATATAATTTTAAGATTTTAATACCGAGTTAAATTATATAATGTTTCTCCTCTATTCGAATAGGCCACTTGCATGGATTTCATAACGACTTGGAAAAAATCATGTGGATAGATCTTTTTAGTAAGATTAAGAAAATGTTAGTAAAATTGTTTAGAAATATACAGTTGTTTTTATTTTTAAATAAATAAATCCATTATTTGGGCTCATGACGTCACTACATGAAAATGTCCCGTCTCCGAAAATGTTCCTATTAATTTTTAAAAATTCCACACTGATTTTTTTTTTTATATGGCATCACTTTGATTTCAGGCGAATTTTTGAATTTGTTCACTAGATTTATTGTTTGTTCTCTGCGAACTTATCATTTGATTTCACTTTTTGACAGATGTTCTGAAGAGAACCCCGTACATTTTAGATGTACGATGTACGGGGTTCTCTTCAGAATGTGAAGAAGATGTTGGTACGTGTTTTAGAGGTATAATGATTATGGTGCTGATTTTAACAAAATAAAATTTTATAATATTCTTATTATTATTATAATTTACAAGCACAAGTATATTACATTGAATTTAGTAATATATACGCTGTACAATATAATGATTTATGATCAACAAGATGGATCAAGGAAAAAAATATTTATGAGATGTAATATTTTTGGTATGCCTCGTTATTCTCCTGTGCCATACGTGTGGAAAACGTTCTTTTTTTTTAAATGATTTTCGGCTATGTAATTATCGTTTTTTCACACCTATAAAATTATGTCCCATATTTCCGGTTTATAAAAAATGGTCTGATTTTTCGGATTGAAATTTTCAAAAAATCCCCAGGGTTACGATTAAAAAAAAAAAAAAATACATCAGAGAAGAAAACCAACTGATGACCTCTGCAATCTCTGCATCCCTAGCTGCCCCCGATGCCAACCGCCCGCGCCTGCCCCCCGCCCCTAAGCACATGGACTAGGAAGTCATGGGACTGAGCCCGCGCCCTTCGGTTTCTACCTGTGCCGTACGTATGGAGTGATAAATGAAAAATTAAAAAACTTTGTTAATTAACAGTTCACAGTGACAATTTATTATCACAGTGTATTTATTACGAGTATATATACATTTTCGTTAGCGTTGATTACGTGTTATTTTTATGGTTTCTTTGCAATTGTTTTTATGAACTGCAGATTTATTAAATACATATATGTTTTGAGTATGTGTGAGTAAGATTAAGTTAGGTTAAGTTAGATTAAGTAGATTAAGTTAGATTAAGTTAGACTAAGGATGTTAAGTAGATTATTAAATACAGAAGGTAAATGTATTATTGGGGGGCAAGAATTCCAATAATCCATGCGCTTGATAGCTGCAAGACGAGTTGATACCTAGCCTCCTACATAGTTAAGTAAATTAGAATACGTACGTATAAAAAGATATTTTATTTAATTTATTGGGGGGCTAGAATTCCAACAGTCCATGCGCTTGATAGCTGCAAGACGAGTGGTTATCTAGCCCCCTACATAGTTAAGTAAATTGAAATACGTACGTATAAAAAGATATTTTATTTAATTTATCGGGGGGCTAGAATTTCAATAATCCATGCGCTTGATAGCTGCAAGACGAGTTGTTATCTAGCCTCCTAAGTTAAGTAAATTCTAATGTAAAATCCTTGTTAATTTGTACAGCGCTCTTGAGGCGATTTTTCGCAAAAACAGCGCTATATAAGTTGTCCAAATTTATTATTATTATTAATGTCTTAGAATATTTGCCTAAACCGGAAAAAAGATTTAAAAAATGTGATGCAAGTGGCCTATTGACTGCGGCTAGGGTTGGTGGGAGATTTAAAATTTTCCAATCATAGGCGTAGGCTGTTTCGAGTATCCTGGTAGATATCTACTACATAGCTAATTACATAATACATTATTATAATACCATTAGGACTAGAACTTAGATTATATTACGATACAACAGATAGGCCCCTGAAATATTAATTGTCATTTGGTCGCCTTTCTCAACTATTCATTATTTATTATACTTAATTCGAACAACACCAATTCTTTTGTGAAGATGCACGAAGAATGGGGAAGAATTTGGGAGAATAGGAGGCTATTATTATGATTGTGCTTTCCCAAAAACGTTCATGAAAGAACTAATGACCGACCGAAGGTTCGATTTCGGTTTCGGCAAGTTTCGGCAAAAAAATATAGTTTTGGCATCAGTTTCGGTTTCGGCAGAAAATCTGCCAAAACCGAAAACCAAACTTTTTTGGACATGTTAAAAATTGATTGTTTACTGTTATTTGGCTTATTTTTTACACTTATTCAGACAGTTAACAAGTGTTAAATTAAATTAAAAAACAATAATTGAAGTATGTTTTGTTATTTTTTATAAATTTTGTTGGTTTTATAAATAAATAAAACATTATTGGCCCAAGGTTAGGCCCTTGGGGAACCCCATTTGAGGCTTCGAAAATATAATATTGTTCACAACATTTATAAATAGAAGCAAAATAAATATTATGTATCAATCGTAGTAAGAATCGTGGTTTTCTCATAAGGTGCAATTGCCGAAATAAGCTTTTGTATCGCCAAATTTTCAAACGACGTTTTTCCCTATTTCATTTTGTAGTTGGATGCTTTTTGAATTAATACGTTCAATTATAGAATGCATTAAGAGGCGCTGATACTTACGGCAAAGATGGCTGAAATGCTGAATACTTTTAAAAGAAAAGTACTGAGAAGAATATGCGGACCCGTGAAAGAGGGGGAACAGTGGCACATCCGGCATATCAAAGAACTGTTTGATAAGTATCAGACTAACATCTCAGCCCATATGAGAATCCTCAGGTTGAGATGGGCTGGCCATGTACAGAGAATGCCGGACACACGCGTCCCAAAAAGAATTACGACTGGTCACCCAGGTGGAAGGAAAAAAGTTGGAAGACCCAGATTGAGGAGGGAAAACGAGGTAAAAGGGGATGCAGCACAGCTTCTCCAGGTAACAAACTGGAAGTCAGCCGCTCTGGACAGGAGGAGTTGGATGCGAATGTTGCTGGAGGCTAAGGCTCGATATGGAATGTAGCGCCATCGGAAAGAGATATAATGCTTTCATGGAATGGAATTTTTGTTGCGAACGTAAAAGTGTTGACTGTAATTCAAAAACAAGACCGGGAGTTAGTGAGGAGTAGAATGGGTTAGTTCTGCATTTTGCCGGAGGCCTCCGAGACGTGCTTCCTTTTAAAAGTACTTGAGTTCTTGGAGCAGGTCCCGGGAGCCACTCCCGACTCGCGAATGGCTTGCTTAGACCGAGACGCACGGGTTCGATCGGAGCCGGACCTCAGAGCCGGAGCCCGCAAAAGAACTCAAACGCGCGACCTGCTCCCGCTTTACGCTGCACGCACGGGTGAGCCGGTGAGCCTGCGACTCGAGTGCGAGTGGCTCGGACCGCCGCGCCGCACCCGACTCACGAGTGGCTCGGACCGCTTCCGCTTCGATCCGATCAGCATCCGCTTCCCGCGAAGAACCCGAGTTCAAGAGCCCACTCCAGCTGAACCTACACTTTGCGAGTGAAGAGGGGAAGGAAAAATTAACATTTAACCTTCTTGTGAATAAGGCTTAACTATCTTTATTGACCCTCTAATTAGAACCCTGCGATCACATACCTCTTTTGTTCACTATCATTGCTCCTGCCCAATCACATCCAGTCAAAGTTTCATAATTACTCTATTCAGAATAAGTACCCATCTCTAATACTTTGTGTCATAGAATAGTACCTACTTACCCACCTTTTAGAAATTAAGATGGTGTCGCGTTTCCCCGGTTGTTACTTCTAATACCCGACGTAAGATGGCACCCTCTTCGCTGTATTATATTATGTAATACAACAGAAGGTAGGAAGATGGGGAGAGTAAGTATATTATGTATTATAAGTATTCATATGTATTTATCTAAGCTTCACGGATTCGCGGTTTCATATTATGGTGTAATGTAACGTCTTGTGTCAGTGGTTAAAGTGGAAAATTAATTACGTAAAATTTTTTATAATACATACAAATAAAATTTGACAATAATAAAGACAATAATACCACAGAGGAGATTCAGAAGTGCATAGTGAACGCAAATCGCTGTTATTTCCGCCTACAAAACCAATTAAAGTCCAGACTGCTGTTCAGAAATACGAAGATATTAGTGTACAAAACACTTACCAGACCAGTACTTACGTACGCAGCTGAGACTTGGGTACTAACTAAGAGGAATGAGCGAGCACTGGACGTTTTTGAAAGAAAAATTTTGAGGCGCATCTTCGGACCGGTTCTAGAAAATGGATTTTGGCGCAGACGCTATAACAATGAGCTCTATACTTTGTTTAAGGAGCTAAACGTAAACGTCGTAAAATTTATAAAATTGGGAAGACTTCGGTGGCTGGTTCATGTGGAGAGAATGACCGAGCATCAAGCACCAAAGTCCCTGCTGAACTCAAGACCAATAGGGCGAAGGAGCCTGGGAAGACCAAGATTAAGGTGGAGCGACAACGTCCTCGAAGACATATCTATCTTGGAGCTTCCAAACTGGAGAGAGCTGGTACAAAACCGAGATGAGTGGAGGAAGACTCTTGAGGAGGCCAAGACCCACCAGGGGTTGTAGAGCCAATAGTGATGATGATGACAAATAAAATTTGCATGGACTTGTCGAAATCTTAATTTATTTTCATTATTAGGTAGCAAGGATTAAAGACGGAAAATGATACTAATTTTGCACTAGTTATCGTCTTCAAAAAGACGCTGGAACTCCTGGCTCTCATTTAAACAATTCTCATATTGATAGATGCAAAATTAAAATGCCCAATTTACATACTAATTAGTATTGCAACAGAACTCTGCTTCCGCTTCCGCTTCTGCAGAAGTTCCGCAAGTTTTTTCAATCCGTTTCCGTTTCTGGTTTCGCAAACTATATAACAGAACTCTGAACAACAACTGACGATGGTGACAATTTATTTTTAGAGATACAGTCACACCTTCGGGAGTAAGTATAAGAAAGAGAAGAGACTACCTGAGTCGTTCAATTTCTATATCCGCTATATCAACTTTCACTGATTCGGAGAAAATCGCAAAAAACTGTCACATCTCTAGCGTAAATTAAAAATTACATTTTTTTATTTTTATGTAATGAATTGGAGTAATATACATTCGAAAAGTGTTCATTTTTCAAGTATGTCTAGAAATATTTAAGTAATTTGCATAAATAAAATGGATATAGCGGATTTCGATACTCATTTCGTGATTTGTATAGAATATAAAGGCTTTTGAAACTCAACTGACCTAAGGGGCGTGTTTCTACACCCGCCATCTTGGCAAAATAACTGCTCGTGATTGGTTGAATTCCGATATAGCGGGTTTTGATAGTAACTTCTTGAATGATTTTTAACATGTTTTTTGGTCGTGATAAGGGAGATTTTAAAACTCAACTTTAGGTTAGTCTTATTCCTCGCAAAAATGTGAACCAGAGTCATTCTCAGATCATTTCGTCAAAAAATCGGATATAGTGGGTTTTGAAATTATAGGACTCACCTCTCCATGAGGATCCCCTTATGTGGTGGAAAGTAAATGCGCACAAATACCCCCATCTGTTGCCAATAGTTCGCCTGCACTTATCAGCTCCCCACAGCAGTGTAGCCAGTGAGCAATTATTTAGTGGAGCTGGTTTAATATATGAAGAACACCGAAACAGACTCAAAGGTGTAAAAGCAGCCAAATTACTTTCTATTAAATATAATTTACCTCTGTTTAATTTCGACTATTAAAAGTACAAAATACATATTTGATTAAACAAATCATAAAAAATAAAATTGTGTTTTTCTTCATAGAATTAACACTTCCGCTTCTGATTCCGCTTCCGCTTCCGCTTCTAAGATTTACTTCCCTTCCCTTGCTAAGATTTACTTTTGACATCTGCTTCCGTTTCTGCTTCCGTTAAGACACTTCCGTTGCATCACTAATACTGATAATACACAAAAAGTGTAAATTATAAGAGTTAATGGTGGCGTATGAAAGAATGCACCCTTGAGGTGATTTTTCACAAAAACGGCGCTATACAAGTCACAGAAATATTATTAGATACTTATTATTATTATAATCAAAGACAAAACAAAGAAAAACTAGGCTTAACGACTTATTCCACATTAAACGGACACGTGCAAATGCTGGTGTCGGGGATACAATCAGAAGAATGTGCGAATTGTTTAATAAAAACCACAACCTTAAGGATTTCGATATATTTTTTGATACTTATTGCACTTTTGGCAGAAAATTGAAGTTTGTTTTCCTATAAAACTCATATATCATTCACTATACTTTTTATGTGCTTCTTTTTAAACCATTTTCGATTCATTATTAATTATGACTTATTTTTAAACATATATAAAAAGTGTATTTGAAAATCTTTATTTATCAAGTCGATCAGTGAGAAATAGTTGGGGTGCAGGCGAATTCTCAAGTTATTGTTCATAATATTGTTTTGTTAATTATTGCCTGAATCTGTGTTTTCTCCAAATAAAAAAAATGCTGAGATAAACATAATAGAATAGAAGTGACAAGTCAAGTCAAGACATCGCTAGAAGTCAGTATATTTATAATATTTGTTATCTTGTATAGTGACCGACAAAAATCATTTTGATTTATACCAAAAAAATATGGTCTTGACTTAAGTTGACCAGTCTATGCTTGCTGGAGAATGTTGAATAATATCTGAAATTAGTTGAATGTTGATTGAGAAAGAGCAGTTCAATATTTCTTAGTCTACGGGAAGGTATATTGAAAGGGATGAGTTGCAGTAATTTTTTTTTCATTTCAATATTTTTTCCGACGGTCTTCCAAAGGAGAAACGTTTAGAGTTAGTTCAATCTCATGTAAATTTCTACGTTACATACTAAATTAAGAGTAAATTCGTCTTTATAATATTTGGTTACGCCCATACACATACCTATACATACACATACCTACATAGCACGCATACATACTATTACTGCTTAGGATTGGTATTAATATTGTTGCAAATTCCTTTCCTACCTATCCCTATAGCCTATCCGTCAATTCTTACTCAGTCTGTAATAAACTCCCGCTGCAACATATAGACATTGTGCCTCCACTATCGGTGAACCGCCATTATAAAATAACTCCGCCGTATACTATAAAATAAACGAAATTCACGCCTATTGCTGTTTGTGCCTGTTGGATGGGAGAGAAAGCAGAAGAGGGCATTGCCAGTCTACAAGTTCTTTTATCCTTTTCGGTGAATCCTTTGATAGTAACAACAAATCAAGGTCCTTTGCCAGTCTTCTTTACACAAACATATCAATCCATTCTACACAATCATAAATCTCATTGAATATTAGCGTCTTGAAAATCTCTTTTAAGAACTGATATTAAATGAATTATGTAAATATGACGAATATGGACAGCATAAAAAAGGAGACCAAACAACACAAGCATATTCAAGGAGCAGTAAACAGTTCTTTATTTATGCTTTTGAAGTCTGAGATAATTCGAATGATGAAACGATGTAGTCTGAGAGCTTTATTAACAATAAACATTTATGTATTCTCGAAAAAAAAACTTTCTCTCTAGAGAGACACCAAAGTCTTTAATCGATGTAATAGTTATTAAGCAAATATTGCTTAATTTTTATTTTAAAACAATTGCTTTTTTTGTTCTACGGAAAGAAATAATTTTACATTTATTGACATTTAGTTCCAAGTATTTAATTTATTTATTTATGTTTCATGAATGTGCCCTTAAAATGTGCCCTTACTGGGGTACCCCGTTCTAAAGACACATTGTAAAAGTGTTCTTGTTTGAAATATAAGTAAATACCTACGTTAAAATATTACAGAGGAAAATTATAAAGTTAAATCTAAAAGAAAGTACAATACAATAATTAATTTTTGTTAGGTTGCAAAATATCTATATTCTTCCTTCCCATATTTTTATGTTTCTTTTGAAGTTGATTATTTTTTGAATGGTTTTTATTGCAAGGGGGAGTAAATTAAATCATATTTTAGAGAAGTATTGCATATTTCTTTGTCCAAAAGTCGTTTTAGTTGTAGGTTGGTGGAATGTATGTTATAGTGTAGATCATGTGAATTTTACACCAATCATTAAATAAATCAATTTAGGATTGGGAAAGAAGGCGGTAATGGTAAATTTTGATTTGATATTTTTAGGATCTTATTGTCGTTCGCAAAAAGCCAAAAGCACAAATAAGAAAAAAAATACTTAAAATGTCGTCCATAAAGAAGTTAAAAAGAAGTGGGGCTAAATGTGCTCCTTGAAGAATGCCGGATTTTACTTTAATAATAAAAGACAAAAAGTTATTTATTTTAACTCTTTGTTTTCTGGCTGAATCAATTTAATTAAAACCGCCTGACCAGATGGATCATCACATTACCAATTATTCGGAAAACAAAAAATCAGAGTGTACATTTCACACGCGGTAGAAGTGAAATCTTCATAAAACTAAAGTAGGCCAGAGCGGGAAGCTACGAAGCACCGCACAAAGAGGAGACCGATTATACTGTCTCATTCTCTCGCAGGCTAAAACCTATATTTGTATGTGTTAGTGTCGCTATTTTTAGTTTCATTGAGTTTCAAACCACAACGGTGCTAAAGAAGTTTTCACTTCAAAAAATCATTCTCTCTGATTCCACTTCTACCACTGTCCCATCTAAGTACTTAGTGCCTCGTTTCATTTTCTCCCCGCCAGATGTCAGCTCCCTCTATTGTAGCAGAGTTAAATAACCTCGTATGACAATAATATAAGCATTATGTACTCTAATATTATAATATAATATAATTCCCCACAATTCCCATCAACACAACACACGACGCCATATTACGCTAAGCCGAGTTCGTTATAGGCTTCTTACTGTAGAACGAATGCTAATTCTAATTATATTATGATTATTAGGTATGTACATATATGTAGATGCCTAAGATAATGGTTGTTACCGAGGATGAGGTGGCAACAACGTACAAGGTAAATTATTATGAGCAAAAATGATAAGGTAAAAAAATGTACAAGGTAAATTATTGTGAGGCGGATGTAAGGAATGGGTTAATGATTTTCAAAGAAAATAAGGTATTAGAAATACAAAAAATATATATTAGACTCAAAGGTGACATCCTGACACTAAGGTTGTCTGGTTTGGGCTTGCTTAGGTTTAAATAGTTAATTTTGATACCGTGGTAAGTGGAGGTAATCCACCTCTTACCCGCCCTGGTATAAGTAACAGATGGTTACTCTTTCAAGGCTCTCGCAAAGACTCTAATTTTTTTGAAAGAACGAATCTTCATTTAAGTTTGAACGAATCTAGACCTCCAGTGTCCCTGCATACGGTGTTAGGAAGCAGTATGCAAGTGCTTACATAATATACAAAATGCGAATAATATAAAGCAAGTCAGGGATAAACTAAATAAATAAAAAAGGATAACAGAAAAACATAAAAGGCGGCTGCTCGCAGGGTAATGGCATCTTGCGTATGTCGCAAGCATCTACAAGAAAATATAATGAAAACAAGTATTGTGATATGAAGAACGCTTGTGTCGGGTGGGATAACTCTCTCGTCATCTGGCAGTACCAGCCAGAATGTGTACGGTGGTCGGTCTGCCGTGAATGAATCTCAACGTCCGCGCCCTTTAGCCGGTTTCTCGGTTGTGCCTTGACGATACCGTGGTAAGTTGAAATGACGCATGATGAAAACTTCTTTTGTGAAACGAATCTCACACTGTGAAATGGGCAGGATTCCAGAGAAATGGCTCCCAGCCAAAAGGAAAGGCGGATGATTCTCGATGCCAATCATCCCTCCAGGATGACTTCCAGTCAGCTCTCAAGATGGCGAGTACGACGCGCAAAATTTACAATCACGATAGTAGCGATCTTCAAAAAGGATCCGTAGTGTTGCGGTCTAGAGGACCGCCCTTAGCTCCGGGCTGTTACACGAAGAATCACAAGGTCTCTTTTCAAATCTCCTGATTTGAATTTGTCCAGGATCATCAACTGTGTGAATCAAATGCCCAAATGTCAATGGGTAAGCAATAGAGGTGCAAACCGAAACCATAAATAAAGTGTGTATAAGAGGATGCGCACACCTTGTTACAAATACGTATATGTAACATGGTTAATATTATTATTGAAGTGAAACTTCCTTAGCCCCGTTAGGTGGTTTGAAATTCGGATGAAACAGAAATGACGCCTTACGGCACTTGCGAAGCATCAAACTGCGCTCAAGGCTCCTATTGGTTGAGATCGACGATAGGTCTGCGCTCATTGGCCGCTTTGTTTATTACGGGTCGTCAGAACATAATGCGCATGCAAATTCGCGCCTCGCCGAGCGCGTCCCATAGCGCAGCGGTATAGTGTGTCGCAAATCTCAGCGGCCAGAGATATCTAGCGGATGGAGGTTCAAATTTTACAAATTTTTACAAATAAAAAAAAAAAATTGTTTTTGTTAATAAATATCCAATCTTCAAACCACCTTAAAATAAACAGACAAAAGAAAGCGACATCTAGCGTCTTTCTAGTTTCACTTCTGTCGCGTGTGAATTACACACTCTAATTTTTTTTTAAATTAGCTCCGCACAGGAGGTCCTCAGAAAAATAATTCCCATCAGGGTCTCAGCTATATTTAGGGATGATGTGTGGAGGGTCTTTTTAGAGAAAGAAAGGAGAGGAAGTTACGGGAAGGAAAAAAGTGTGAAGGGTGGGTGACTGGGTAGCAATCTGAGGGTCAATGTGTCCAGGAGTGATGGACGTATAAATCTATCCCTCCCACTGCGGTGCAAGGCGATGTTCCGAGAGAGTCCTGCTGGAGAGGTAAGGCGGTATCCCTCAACCAAACGTAGCAAACCACCTATGCCATAGGTGGTCAAAAGTAATTGATTTCTGGGGCGGCGGTACATACACACACGCCTCCCAAATAGAGTTATTTAATAATATCATTAAAAAAACTAATTTTTGTTCCCTGCACCTTCGTCTTGCGTGAAATCTAGTTAAATGAACTAAAATTGGCTTTGATTTTAAGTTTCATTTAAAAAAAAATTAGAGACGACTGCGTGAAGAATTCAGATAAGACATATGACATCTACAGTATTTTTTTTCAGGAAAATCATTTAATTTTTCTATTCTTCACGGTATTCGCAAACTCGTAAGTACTAGCTAGAAACTTAGGACGGATTCATCAAATATTTTAAGTTAATTTTCACGTTCTGTGTAAGTTCTATTCAAGTTCTGTGTATGAAGCAACTGGCCTTTAATAATATAATAATAGAACTTACACAGAACCTGAAAATTAGCTTCAAATATCTGTCAATTTTTTTGAAACAACCTATCCTTACTAAAATCAAATTTGGAGTGAATACCTCACGTAAATGAAACGCCTATTTTTATTGGTATATATATTTGTATTTTTTTTTTTTTTTTCGTTGGTATATTGTTATTTTATCTGTATAAACATTGTAATTATAATAAAACAAATAATATTATATAAACATTGTAATTAAATAAATGTGGTTAGCTGGAAGAAATGGGGTCTACCCATAAGCTACACTTTTTGTAATTTTTATTTTACAATAAATATTTTTTGATTTTGATTTTTGATTTTGATTTTGTTTTTGGTTTAGTTTTGTTTTGGTTTTTTGGTTTTTTTTTCTTCTTATATTTTTGGTTTATTTTTTTTGATTTGTGCTTTGAAATTCAAGGATTCTGAGAAAAATATTTTATATATGTCTTCGGCATCAATTTTTTTTCTTCAAGAGCCCCAACTGCTCCCCACCGCCTGTGGCCAGTGGGACTGTGGTATCCCCAATTGGGGTATGTTGTGAGGCTGAAGTTAGAGGGGAGGGAAGAGGACGGTGGAAAGTATCTGGGAATTCAGATCTGGTCACCAAACACAGCTAAAAGCCATTTCAAGCAACGATTTAATTCTGAATGATGGTCCTACACCAGGGCGATATTGAATATGGGTATCTTCCACTAAAATAAATTTTATTTACGCATTAGGGATGTGAAAAAATAATCGTTTATGAAAAAATCGATTTTCTCCAACGAAAATCTATTTTATTAAGCGTATTTAATTTTCTAAAAAATTGATTAATTAGTAATCGATTTTTTTTTACACTGCTGATTTTTTTCATTCGAAGCCAAGCTACGCTTAGTCATTAGTCCGGAATTCGGAGCGCAAACCTCTATATAATGTTTATAAACCAAAACATGACATTAACGCCATCCATGCGTCTATGATGACATTTCCTTTGTGCTTTGAAAGCGGTTTAGTTGAAGTTTTTTAATCAAACTTGTCACTAGATGTCAACATTTGTGTTGATTATGTAAAAAAAGTTAATTTCGGTTGATTATTTTAAAACTTATAATTTCCGTCGAATATTTTTTAATTAATAAAACTGTGGTAAAGATATTTTACGCGTTTGTTTTAATTTGACAAATTTGGGGAAAAATCGATTATTATAACAAAATTTCAAGAAAAATCGATTATTTGTAAATCGATTTTTCATTCTAAGAAAAATAACCGATTATTTAATAATCGATTATTTGTGTAAAAGTCACATCCCTATTGCGCATACCGGGAACTGAACCCGCGATCTCCGGATTGGCAGTCAAGAGGCTGTCAAATCCATCATCGAAAAACGTAAAATGTGCGATCCTGAATCTTCAATGCAGATATTCGCATTTTTTTAAATGAGTTATTCTTAAAAATTATGAGGCATTAAATGAACACAATAAAAATAATGGGTTATTTAACCTGTCAAGGGCCAGGGTTTTTTGGAAAATTTTTTGGAAATTACCTTAAGAACAAGAATGGAGGAAGCTATTCTGACTTTTTCCTTAGTACAGTTTCTTTATACAAAAAATTTAAAATCGCATCCAAATTATTTGAATCAATATTCTTTTTTGAAATTTGATCCGCCCGCATATACGCGTTCCTGGCCTGTCACAGGTTAAAAATATGCAATGGTCCCCGTTTTGACCAAAGCAGATTAGATTCAGGCCAATTAAACGCCAATCAAGTTGCGGCCGCCCCTAATTCGATCTCGGCGGTTTGATTTTCCCCCGGAGTTGGGGAACAAAATTATACTCAATTGTCTAATAGTGAAGTAGTATTAAACACTGAGATTTTTGTAATAAATTAATCATAATAAAATATATTGTTATCATAGACAATAATGAATGACTGAAATAATGATTTAAAAATTATCCACCAGTTCATTTTTATTCAACAGCCCCCCTCATAATATTAGGTCCTTACATATGAAATTGGCGTTTTGCCGTACTGGCAACTTTGATCTCAAATATCTTCTCTTTGGTTAGGAATTCTAAATTCAAAATTATACAGCTATTTACTCTTGTATTTGTGTTTCGAAAATTATAATTTATTTGTTTTTTCCTTAATTGTTTTTTTTCTTTGAGTCACTTAGTTTACAAAATGGAAAACTTGAAATATCGCGTTATTTACGAGTACGAGTTCCACCGTGGCACCAGTGCTGCAGAAACGGCTCGAAGGATTAATGATGTGTATGGCGACGGTGCCGCAAAAGAAAACACAGTGCGTTTTTGGTTCCAACGTTTTCGTTCTGGAAATTTCGACCTGCAGAACAAGCCCCGTGGACGGCCGGAGACCAAAGTTGATAATGAAGAATTGAAGGCTATTGTGGAAGCGGATCCATCGCAAACCACGTCCGAGTTAGCTGCAGGCTGCGGTGTTAGTGATAAAACTGTTTTAATCCACTTGAAGCAAATTGGGAAGGTGAAAAACCTTGAAAGGAATTCACGAATTGAAAATCAAATTAACAAACGCGCATTAGAACGCTAGACCACACACTGCACAACAGACGGCTACCAAATTAGAGGAGCTTCAATTGGAATATCTAAGACATCCACCGTACTCTCCGGACATTGCCCCAACAGATTACCATTTTTTTCGAAATTTGGATAACTTCTTGCAAGGGAAAAAATTCAACTCCGATGGGGCAATCCAAACCGCCTTCAAAGATTTTATTGATTTCCGTCCGAATGGTTTTTTTAGTAAAGGGATCGATGAACTACCTATGAGATGGCAAAAGTGCATAGATAGCAATGGTACATGCTTTGATTAAATAAATATATTACATTAAAAAAAAATCGGCTTTATGTTCCTTCCATACAAAACGCCAATTTCATAAGTAAGTACCTAATAATACTATAACAACTAATAATAATCAAACTTGGGTAGACGGCGGGTGGGTAGGAATCTAGGGGTCAGTGTTCCCAAGAGCGTCGGATGTAAGAATCTATCCCTCCCACTGCAGTGCAAGGCGATGTTCCGAGAGAGTCCTACTGGAGAGGTAAAACGGTCTCCCTCAACCAATCTGATTCGACCTGCCACGCAGTTTGCTGTGCGATACGTCACCACTTGTGGCAGAGGTGCTGGTTATCCGGTAAATGGTTCCCGGTATGGTGTCAAAAGTAAAAATAACAGAAGTTTTTTTATTGAAATTAATAAATAATGGAAATTGGAGAAGGAAGTAATAATTTGGTATCCTCAGCAATGAGGAACCGACTTAAGAAGAAGAAATAATCAGATTGGATAACTTAGAAGCACTAGAACTAAGGAAAGCCAAAAATATTTATAGTAAGGTAATTAACAATCAAATAAATTTAAATAACGCACCGAACAGAGTTATGTGGCAGTCTTTACCGTGCTATCTTCTCTGCCTGCCCAAATGGCGTGATATTAAGTTAGTTTTAAAAAATGTTTTATATTTCAATCATATATACAAAGGTGGGTTGTTTAAAAAAATTTGAACAATTAATCAAATATTTTAAGTTAATTTTCACGTTGGTTCTGTGAAAGTGCTATTCAAGTTCTGTGATTATTTAAGGTTTAAGAAGCATCTGGCCTATAACGATATAATAAAATAAAAATGAAATTGGCCTTTATTGCTGTTAAACTTATATACATTTATCTGATCTAATCAGTAATTTTTTTTCAAAAATATTATTCTAAATTATCAGCGTTCGGATCATTATTTTTAGAAACAGCTTGTCTTTCGACATAGGCCTCCTGTAAAGATTTCCATTTTTTCTTCAAACTTCGCAAAATTACTTTGTGGCATCATTAATTATATAATGAATAACAGATCACTTTGTATAAACCACTATATTATAAACAATATCTACATGTTTCGATAACAATGTTATCTTCATCAGGATATGTTAATATAAAGAAAAATAAATGACAAACAAGTATAGACAAATTAGAATAAACTATAACATAGACAAAATATTAAAAAGTAGAGTAAGTACATTATTTGGCATGTTTTTAATTATTAAATTTGAAATGTTATTATTTAAAATTATTGTTATTATTTATTTTTCCTTAAATAATTTTTATATTTAATTTTGTATAACTATTTTTATGATTTGTAAGTAATTAATCACCTCTACTTTTTAATATTTTGTCTATGTTATAGTTTATTCTAATTTGTCTATACTTGTTTGTCATTTATTTTTCTTTATATAAACATATCCTGGTGAAGATAACATTGTTATCGAAACATGTAGATATTGTTTATGATATAGTGGTTTATACAAAGTGATCGGTTATTCATTATATTTCCATTTTTCTCTATCCTTTGTGTAATGTCTTTACTTGGTAGTAATAATTACACAAATAATTACACCATGACTTACAAGCACTTTTATATTTAATAATATTTAGAATCCAAATTCACAACCATCCTCTGGTCTCCATTATACCAACCTCAAGCCAACAAAAGAACCCCTGACAACTGTCATTAATTATTTAAATAAAGATCATTAGCTATGAAGCAGTTCTTACTTATTTTAGCCATATTAAATATATTACACCCTCCCACACTTAAAACCTTGCATCCGACTAGGATCGGAGCTCCGCTAACTAATTATTATACAAAATTAAATTAAACATTCTGTTAAATATCTTAATATAAATATATAAATATTTCATTGTAACTACAAAAAGTATTAATTAATATTCTTCAGGCTTCAACTCGCTCTGAGAAAAGATTCACGGCTAGATCCGGGCCCTCAATCGTCCTCTCCAAGGGTTCATCAGGTTCCTGAAAGAAACAGAGTCGCTTAGAGACTGACAAGAAATTCCGGAGAGACCGCCACCTTGGCACTGATTTTCAGAAAGTGTGGCCTCATCTTCCCACCTGACACTCTTCTCAATTAGCTGATCAGCATGTCTTTTCCAAACCTGATCCGAATTTCTCATTTTAACTAGGTAAACTCTGGTCCCTATTTTTTTAATAATTTCTCCCCTACGCCATTTATTTTGATCAGACCTGAAATCCTTTGCCATAACTTTAGTACCGATTTCTAATGACTTCTTAAATTTTCTCCCTTTGCTATATGAAACCTGCCTGCTCTGGGCTCTCTTCATATTGTCAGCCACTTCGGATGACACATTTTTATATGCTCTGGTGTCATTCCTTTTAGACGGAAACAACGTGTCAAACCTAGACCTGATACGATGGCCTAACAAAGCTTCGCTTGGAGATATTCCCGTACTCTGGTGTGGAGCATTCCTGTAGTCGACAAGAAAATTTAATAGCTTATCTTGAAAATCCTGAGGAAGACGCCCTTCATGTAACAATTTTTTCAAAAAAAATTTCACAAATTTGACACTAATTTCAGCTTGACCGTTACTATTTGGTTTCTTGACTGCACTAGTTAGGTGTTTAATTTTGAATTCTGAACAAAACATCTCAAATTCCCTTGACCTGAACGCTGGTCCATTATCAGAAACCAACACCTCTACAATTCCAAAATGTGAAAATAAATTTTTCAATTCCCTAATCGTTTGATCTGAATCTAATCCCGTAATACATAAACACTCTAGCCATTTCGAAGTGGGGTCTATAATAATTAAAAAATATTTATTTCCAATAGGCCCGAAAAAATCTAGATGCAACCTTTTCCATATCTCCGTATCAATCGGCCAGCTGCTAATTTCTAATCTCTTAGGCGTTGATGCATTTTCTGAGCAAATCTCACAATTTTTTATTGCCTCTTCAATGTGGCTGTTAAACCCCAACCAGAAGAAATAATTCTTCCCTAAAGTTTTTGATTTTGTTATTCCTAAATGAGACTCGTGTAAAAACAACAAAATTTTCTCTCTCAAACTTTCAGGAATGACCAATCTATTTTGATAAAACATGCAGCTGTCACAAACACTTAACTTATCTTTTAAATGGAACCATTTTAAACAATTACCTTGTAAATGTTTTTTATCTGGCCACTTGTTTCCCTGTACGTAATCCATCACTACTTTTAAACAAGCGTCTTCACTAACTGATTTTTTTAACAGATCAACACTTAACTCGCAATGATTCACTATAAAATTAATATTTTCTTCTTCCACGTTGATGTTAAAAATATTTTCAAATCCCTGACATTGCTCTTCCCCAAACTCCGTACTTTCTTCAATTGGTAGTCTAGAAAATACATCCGCACGATTTTCCTTTGATTTCACGTATGCAATCTCGTAATCAAATGTTGATAATATTAATGCAAACCGCTGTAATCTGCTGTTAGCTAACGTGGGAATGTCTTTATCCGGTGCAAAAATATGCACAAGTGCCTTATTATCGCATTCAAGCGTGAACTTTCTACCATATAGGTATTGAAAAAATTTCTTAACCCCGAACACAATGGCTAAACTTTCCTTATCCAGAATGCAATATTTTCCCTCTGCACGTGTAAGCGTTCTGCTAGCATAAGCGATTGGTCTCTCTATATTTTCATCAAACAAATGTACTAAGATCGCGGAAATTCCCTTATCACTCGCGTCACAAATTAACTTTACTGGTCTACTGTTATCGTAATGACAGAGCACTTTATCCGAAATCAAAATCTGTTTTACTGACCGAAAAGCTTGTTTACATTCCTCTGACCAAACAAACGCCGTGTTTTTCTTCAACAATTCGTATAGCGGCGCTAGAATTGTTGACATATTTTTAACGAACATTCTGTAAAAGTTTAAAGAACCAATAAAGGCACGCACCTCACTTACGTTTGTCGGCTCTGGCATTTTGACTATAGCATCAATTTTACTGGCGAGCGGCTTGACTCCTTGCGCGTCTACCCTGAACCCTAAATATTCAATGGCTTCTTGATGAAACAAACTTTTTGTTATGGTAGAAAAGATTGAAGTATAGGGTTTTGTAAAATATTACACAGGGTATTGGCACTGGAAGTGTTGTGTTGCGTTTTGTACCTACTATGTGATCATATACACCTCTTATTAAGTGGGTGCATTAAATGTTAATTATTCAGGGTTATATATATGAAGGTACACAGTTATCAGCTTTAATCCCATGGGATTTTTGGACGCCAAATCTCGTGGGTACGAGATATGCTGACTGTGTCGGTAGGCATGAATACTCCCGTCAGAGCGTGGGCACTGTTATTTTAATCATTGTTGTGAAGCTTGGAAAATAAGAAATAAAAGAGTGGATGTAAAACAAGATTATTATATTGGAATATTAACATACCTGTGGACCATACTAAGAACTAGCTAAAACCTTGTTAGCTACAGAGAAGCGGATTTGAACCGTTCTTTAATAAATTAAACCACGCTAATTTATTTACACCGCTGATCACTCAATATTTACTTAAATGCGACTAGCTCAATCGCTTGGTGTGTTTTCAGTTCGGCCTTGGTAGACTGGAATAACCACTGCTATGTTGCAGTTAAAACAAAATACAGGGAAACACAGAAATATCAGGATAATTGTAAATAAAAGGTTCTCTTTTGCTACTAGAAAAAGGTTTATTTTTGCAGAAAGGACTCTAGGCCAGGAAAAGCTTAAATCTCTGTGAGAATGGGGTGATTACGTTAAATAAAAGTGTGAATTTAGTTTTAAAGTAAAGTAAAAACAATGATAGATATATGGAAATTGGAACGATACCGGTGTGGGATTCTGTAGGCTCAGCAGCAATAACGCCAACAACTGAATTTAACCAAAAACCCGCAAACTGTTTTTGGTGTAAATAATGAACGGAGCAATAAGACAACCTATCCGTTCGAGGACTGAAAACTGAGAGCGAGCTCCCCCAAATTTCACCGGCCCAAGCCGGTCCACAACGCTCGCCCCGCCCCCGTCGATAGGGGTGGGCGCGGCTTACTTCAGTGTTGTCATACCCCAAAATGTGATCAAAAAAGTACTTGATTTCAAAAATACTTAAGGGGTAACATGTTCTATGTTATGAAGTGCATTTCATAACACATCCCCTTTTTTTCAAAGAAAAAACCGCCCTAGCTATGAAGGGTTTTTTTTTTTTTTTTTTTTTTTTTTTTAATTTAACGAATATTAAGGTTTTAGGGAAAAACATCATCCGCACAGAGATTTGCATTAAAAACCTGGCAACAAAGTTACATAATTTACATGAATTCAGTGTACACAATATAACGTAGCAATCGCAGCAATATCATGGAATGGCCAGGCATAACTGTGTCTGGAACAGGTACAGCGCCGAGCGTCGAGAATGAGTCTTGTTAATCTGGGCGGCGCTGGCAACAGGGATCGCGATCCTTAGCAATAATGGCACGACTCACGGGGAAGCGACAACATGAAAGAAAAAATAACACAGTGATTAGAAAATTAAGGCATTAAAACGATAGGGCATTCTTTGGTCTGCAAGGCTACTGGACAATGACCAAGGAACAGCAATTATTAATAGAAAAGATTTCCTATCAAGATTTTTAAGAAAGAGGTCTATCAAAACTATTTGATTAGTAAAAGTATTCGCAAAAGAGAACAGAATAGGGAGAACACTATATTACGTATCGTGATGTATGCATTGGCGTATGTCGTAGAACACAAAGCACATTTAACCCTCTTTTAACGAACGGGTAATGGCTCAGTGAAGTCAGTATCCACTTTTTAACAGTACGGACTACTGGTTAACGACATATTAAAACAACACAGATAATAAAACAGACAAAAATCAGAGTCCTTCAGCGTCCTGCATTAATCCAATTCAGGGTCACTCATACAGCATCCTATAATTCAGGATCATCCAAACAGCATCCTATAATTCAGGATCATTCAAACAGCATCCTATAATTCAGGATCATTCAAACAGCATCCTATAATTCAGGATCATTCAAAAATTTCCAGAACACACATTAATAATACCTCAGGTTTTATCACATTCACTGTAATATAATTGTCGTCGATGTATTGCGTTTTAAGGCAATATTTAATGTTATTGTAGTCAGCGCATTATAGTATTTTTTTTAATGATGACAACAATAATAATAATGAAATAATAATGCAGAAGTCAGAGACAAAAGTGTTGAAATATATCATAAAATAGTATCGCTTTTCCACTTCATTTACGCGGGCTGTGCCGCGGGGCGCCAGCTAGTTTTCCGGAACCAGCAAACCATCAAATCTAAATTATTAAGTACCTACGACTTTAATTCTTAAGCTTGAAAGAGAGATGAAAATTAATAGCAAGCAGAGGCTAGGTACATATCGAGTACAATGCGAGTGTCGAATGATGTACATGAATAGTTAAAAATACAAGTGTACTCCGGAGTGACTATATTGTAGGGTGTGTACACACTGTCTTCGAATGGGCCCCTTCGAAAACAGTGCCGAGTGTTGTGTATGTGTGCGTTGTTAATGTAGTTATGTCTTATAATTTTTTTTATACGAATCTTAAAATAGAATATTTTCCCATTCGGGCAGTCGATAATTACTTCGCCAGAATTAATTGTATGGGCAAGATTCTGAACAGATGTTTTCACGAAACCTAACAAAGTAGGTCACCAATTGCGGTTTTAATCTCCTAGGAAGTCCACGGTTAGGGTAGAGAAGAATCTGTTGGTTGGTTGAGGTTCTCTGCGGGGCTGCCTAATTTAACCCTATCTTTGACGTGATATTTGCCTAGGGTTTTTCCTGAGTCGTCTGCCAACACGTATACGACATCGGAAACCTTTCTAACCACCTTAGTTTTCACAAAGCGCGGGGCGAGTTTGGCAGAAAAATAAGTCGCGGAATTAGACTGAGCAAAATTTTTCCTCCAAACCGTATCACCGACGGTATACGTCACGTGTTTTTTCCTGAGATTATATCTATCAGAGCTCTTTTGGTACGCGAGGAACAAAGCGTCGCTAACATCACCGTAAACTGCGGATAGCTCTTCCAGCCGATTAGCGTATTCGTTCACGGTCAGCGTGGATCTCGGGAATGGAGTATCGTGAAGGGAACCGAGGACCGTCTGCTCGTAGCCGTGATCTAAGAAAAATGGCGTGTATCCGGTTGCTACATTAATTGAATTATTTAAAGCCGCTTGAATTTTATCCAGATGCTTACACCACGTTCGTTGATTTTTCTCTACTAATATTGCTAAGGCTGTTCCGATCGTTTGGTTGTACCGCTCCACTACGTTATTCAAAGGTGTGTAATAACTGTTGTAAAATACGTCGGATACCCCATAACTACTCAAAAGGTTTTTAAATACTTTTGAAATAAACTGTTTCCCATTATCACATATGATCGTGCGAGGCACGCCATGGGGTAAGAAAATTCGCGTCTCTAAAAGCTTGATTATAGCTGGGGCCGCGGCGACTTTTAATGGAAAGATCCAACAAAACTTGGTGAACGTATCCACGACACTCAAAATATGCATATATCCGGCGAGACTTTTCGGGAACGGGCCTATCAGATCCATTGACAATACTTGTAGAGGTCGGTCAACTCGTTTCTGGGTGCTCATGTGTCCCAAAGGGGCAGATGTGCTATGCTTGTATGCTTTGCATATTTCGCACTTTGATACGTATTCACACACCTGACGATATAGTCCCGGCCAGTAGTGTCTTAAATTAAGTCTTTTATAAGTACGAAAAATTCCGGGGTGAATAGCCTTGTCAGAATCGTGATTCTCTACTATCAGAGCCTGCCGCTGTTCGGAGGGTACTACGAGTTTCCATGAATAGTCCTCCCGCACAGAGAGCGTTGCCGGACAATGTCGAAACAGCTGTCCTTCGCGAATAGTGTAGTTAGCGTGTTTCAGTGGAGAGTTTACGCAGTCATTATAAAGTTTTAGGTACCAGGTATCGGTGGTACTTGGCGGAGCGCGGATTGCCGATATTTTTCCGGGTTCTATACGGGAAAGGATGTCCGGAACTACGTTTAGCGCACCTCGGCGGTGTACAATATCAAAGGAGTATTGTGAAAGACGCGTGGACCAGCGAGCCAGCCTCCCTGTGGGGTTATCCAGCGAGTGTAACCATTTTAAGCTCGAATGATCCGTTATAACGGTAAATTTTCCACCTTCTATGTATCCGCGAAAATAACGTACCGATTCCAATACCGCCAAAAGTTCTTTTTCCGTAATACCATAGTTTCGTTCATTTTTGTTTAAACATCGAGAAAAATATGCGACTGGATGCTCACCATCGGGAAAGGTTTGGGTTAGTACGCCTGCAATGCCTACATTCGAGGCATCTGTATGTACACTAAACTCGAGGCTGAAATCCGGGCAATTTAGCACAGGGGCTGATACTAACGCGGCTTTGAGCGTTGTGAAGGCCCGCTCGGCTTCCTCGGACCACTTAAAGTTACTTATACCTTTTCGACAACCGGTGAGTTTAGTTAGGGGTTCAGCTATGTCAGCAAAACCTTTAATAAAGCGCCTATAATATCCAGCCAACCCAATGAATGATTTTATTTGCTTTGAATTAGATGGACGGGGAAAATTCTCTATAGCTTCTACTTTAGTTGGGTCGGTGCGGAGGCCTTCTCTGTCTATGACAAACCCCAAGTAGCATAGGCGAGACTTACAAAATTCCGATTTTTCGTAATTTATCGTCAGTCCGGCCGACTTTAATCGTTCCTGCACTAAGAGGAGAGTGGCTATATGCTTTTCAAATGTATCGCTCACGATTATTAAATCGTCTAGGTAGCAGAAAAGCTGCTCATCCAATTCGGGTCCAAAAAGTCTATCGGCTAATCTCTGAAGCTCGGCCGGCGCGTTACGCAACCCAAAGGGTAGGCGGGTGAATTCAAACATACCTCGATTAGGTACCACGAACGCCGTTTTTTCGCACGACTCTTTAGCTAATGGTATCTGCCAAAATGCTTTGCTGAGATCTGTCGAGGAGATATACCTCGCGTTTCTTAATCGATCTAGAATGCGGTGAATGAACGGAAGAGGATAGGCATCTGCCCTGGTCACCGAGTTGAGCCTGCGACTATCAAGGCAAAAGCGGGCTGAGCCGTTTTTTTTAGTAACTATTAGAGTTGGATTGGTCCAGGGGCTACGGCTCGGACGCACGACGCCTAGAGCTAGCATTTCGTCTAACTCGCGCTCTAATTGCTGTTGTCTGATCGGTGAAAGGGGATAATACCTTTGCTTGATTGGCGGTCCCGTTGTTTCAATGTTATGTTCGACAAGGTGCGTCAGCCCCAGGCCGCATTTTTCAAAGGAAATATCTCGAAATTTATTCGTGACATTTTGTAGGCTCTCAGCCTGCGATTGACTAAGGTTTTCTATAGGGATAAGTGTTCTAATTTCGTCTACCACCGGTGGTGAAGAAGCAACTCTATTTACGGTAGGACCGATTATCTTGGGGGCAACGTTAAAAGATCTCCAAAAATCGGTACCTAGGATAAATTTAGGTGATAACGAGGGTATTACTAAGAAATCTATAGTAGCAGTGTATCCACTGCATGTAACCGGTAGAGGTAGCACACCTAACACGGCTTGGTGACTGGCGTCGGCCGTGATCACCGGAAACCTATATGGTTTCATCTGCACCCCAATGTTGAGGAAGGAAATATAAGAGTTTCCTCCTAGGCAACTAACATTAGCACCTGAATCTAACAACCCCATAAAGGGCACATTATTAATAGTAAATTGCGCATAAGGGCGGCCATCTACGGCTTCCGTGCATTTAACTTCAGTAAGATGTGCCGTTTCCTGTAAGAATCTAGAGTTATTCAGCCACTCAATACTGCCAAGGTCATCGTCACCTTGCCTGAGAAAAGAAGTGTTTGAGTGGCTGCAAATTAGTTTTTTGGATTTTGTATTTTAGGAGGTGGTCTCGAAAAATCTATTCCCGCGGGGAGATTGTTATGTGGCGGCAGCGGGGTGCTATTACGGTTGTTCTCGGAACGATGGCCGCCGCCCGCCCTACTTTTTTTATATAGCTCACACGTGTAACGAATATGTCCCGTCTTTCCACAGAGGTAGCAGACGCCGTCTGAGCTATTTTTCTTGGAGTCTTTCGGTGTAATAGCATGGCTCGTCGAAGCAACGCTATTCAAGTAACTATTGGTTCCCGATCTCGGTTCACGGGGCGGGCGCAAGGCTAATTTTTGATAATTTTCAAACATAGTACACGCGATTTCTAGATCTGTAGCGGAGCTTTTGCTATGCATGGTTAACATACTAGCATACTGCGGAAGTAGACCACGCTTCAGTGTCTCCACGAGTTCTTCCTCCGGCATAGGTGACTCTAAAATAAGGTTTTTATAACGCGTCTCTATAAAAAATTCCCTTGCCGTTTTCCCATGCGCTTGTTTAGAGGTATAAACTTCGAGTTTACGATCCCAAGTTGAATTCGGAATTTCAAATTTGCTAATGAGTTGTTTTTTGAGTTCGGACCACGATAAACTTTCTCTAGGCAAGGAGAGAAACCAAAGCATTGCTATTCCCGTAAGCAGTTCGTTGAAGCATTTTGCTACTTCATCGGGGTTGACATTTCGGCTTACGATTAACACTTCCACGCGATTTAAAAATTCCCGAACGTTCGTCGTACCGTTGAATTTCAAATTCCACGAAGCAAAATTAGTCACCTTCGATTCCCTCAAAACATATTTAATTTCTACCGGCGCGGGCGGCTCTAACATTTCTGATTCTTGCGAAACAGGATCTTTTTCATCGTTGGCTGGCTTAATTCGGCGAATAAATGCCTTGTTAAAAGAACGCGCCTGTTTTTTGCAAGGTGGACAAATCCTTGCTTCCAACGATACCCCGTTTTCTTAAGGCCTTTCTCAGATGGAGAACACTGGAAGTGTCGACATTGGCAATGATACCTTCTTTAAAGCGAATTAGGGCGTCCATTTTATAAGTTGATTTAAACTTGATTTAATTTATTTCAAATAACCTTCTCTAAATAACTAAGCAGATGCTTTCTTTCCTTGTTGTTGGCCACTCGAATAGAAAAAATGCTATTAGTTATTAATATTTTTCCGGGAAGTTAATATTTATATTTCGTTGTTCCTCCGAAATTATTAAATTGTTACGAAAACGCACGAATTATAAATAACTTTGGGTAAATTAAATAATATTTAAAACCCTGGCTAAATTCAAAATGTCGATAGTTTCAAGTACGGCGTGGGTTTTTTCTAAAGCGGAGACGGCGTGGCTTTATAACGAACACGTGTTGATTTAAACGGTCAAGCACATGTGGTGATTTGAGACGCTTCCGAAATGGTGGCTGTTTAAACGACAAAAACTTGTTGATTTGAGCCGGCAAAAACACGTGGTGATTTGAGACGCTTTCAAAATGGCGGCTGTTTAAACGACAAAAACTTGTTGATTTGAGCGGGCAAAAACACGTGGTGATTTTTAAATTCGGAGATGCGGCCCACAAGATGGCGGATCCTTAAAACACGCGCACAACTTTTTAAAATACTTCTAGAACACTTGATATACTGGCGGTTAAACACGTGGATCAAAATGGACGCTTACAGTTAAAATGCCACTCTCAAGATGGCGGCGTTTGAAAACACGCTTGAACTTTTTAAAACTATTCACAATCACTTATTTAGCTATATATTTATAGGGGAAAAATTATTATTATTTACATATTTATACATACATACATCACAATAAACAATACAATTATTACAACATAGAAGCGGTCATTCAAAGTCTGCCCCACGTTTTAAGGGCTCCAGTGTTAGCTACAGAGAAGCGGATTTGAACCGTTCTTTAATAAATTAAACCACGCTAATTTATTTACACCGCTGATCACTCAATATTTACTTAAATGCGACTAGCTCAATCGCTTGGTGTGTTTTCAGTTCGGCCTTGGTAGACTGGAATAACCACTGCTATGTTGCAGTTAAAACAAAATACAGGGAAACACAGAAATATCAGGATAATTGTAAATAAAAGGTTCTCTTTTGCTACTAGAAAAAGGTTTATTTTTGCAGAAAGGACTCTAGGCCAGGAAAAGCTTAAATCTCTGTGAGAATGGGGTGATTACGTTAAATAAAAGTGTGAATTTAGTTTTAAAGTAAAGTAAAAACAATAATAGATATATGGAAATTGGAACGATACCGGTGTGGGATTCTGTAGGCTCAGCAGCAATAACGCCAACAACTGAATTTAACCAAAAACCCGCAAACTGTTTTTGGTGTAAATAATGAACGGAGCAATAAGACAACCTATCCGTTCGAGGACTGAAAACTGAGAGCGAGCTCCCCCAAATTTCACCGGCCCAAGCCGGTCCACAACGCTCGCCCCGCCCCCGTCGATAGGGGTGGGCGCGGCTTACTTCAGTGTTGTCATACCCCAAAATGTGATCAAAAAAGTACTTGATTTCAAAAATACTTAAGGGGTAACATGTTCTATGTTATGAAGTGCATTTCATAACAACCTATTATTTTATGCGACGATTCCGGATGCCTAATATCGCACCGTGGGGGGCCCCTTTTCTCCCTCACGTTGCCTCCGCGCCAGGTTTGCAAGATTCTCCATCCATCTGGGTGATTATTACGTTTGGTACATGGTGTCCTCCATCATGTGGTTGCAGTACTGGAAATGTCCTCCATCAGGTTGTGAAAAGAATCGGCGGGGACTACACGGACGGGTCGTGTCCCTTTGTATAATTGAGAATCCATCTCGTCGAATGACGGATGATAAATATAATCGCAGATTACAGTAAAACTGGGTCGGTCAAGCCGCCATTATCGCACCACGGGATTCTATACTGGAATACCCGTAAATAAGAATTCTCCAGTCGCGATAACCTTGTATCGGCTGGGAATAAAAGGAAACTCGTTCACAATTTAATTAAACTTGAAATCAACCCGCCGATTGAATATTTAACGTATTAAATAAATTTAAGTCCACATTTTCGACTGTCGGATTCACGTCCTGCCCTGGAGACGTGAACCCAAAAAGTGTCGGAAAACGATCTTTATCCCCCTATCGACCGAAAGTAAAACCACTTGGAGAAAAAGTGAATTTGTAAGTGGCCAGTAAAATAATTAAATCCACTACTATAGACAAATATCAACAACCCTGGGGCAATTTTGAACATTATTCAATTATTTTCATAACATTTTCCCCGTTCTCGCGTAAATGTTCGACCCCGAACATACCTACGTCCTATGCTGACTAAAAAAACTTAACAGTTGTGTTGGTCCACCGGTTCCTTAAAACAATAAATTTCCAAACAGAAACATAATAGAAATAAAAACAATAATCATTGTAATTAATTACAAAAATAAAAAGACATTGTAGTGAAAATACCATTTCAATCATTCACTTTTACATTATGCTCTGTGGCATCACTTTATCCTGCTATCGGATTATAAACACTTTTTTATAATGGTTGAACAACCTTCACTTTTCACTGAATGTAAATGAAAAAGAAAACCTGCCTATACTAACTAGGTCTCACAGTTGAAAATAAAAATAATAATAGTAGTTGGAAAAAAGAAGTTATACAATGACAATACATAATTAATTGTTTTGTTTTGTTTTGCTTTGTTTTTGTACATAATACATTTTTTAATAGTTACATATATTTTTTTTGTTTGTTTATTGTAGTTTTGATAAGTTACATATTTTTTGGTTTGTTTGTTTACAACAGTTTTGATTACGAGAGTTTTGATAAGTTACATATTTTTTTATTTGTTTGTGAGAGTTTTGATAAGTTACGAGACTTTTTTTGTTTGATAGATTTTTTTTTATAAATGAGACTTTAATTTAGTCTTATTTCAATGATGCTTGATACTTGATATGAAGAATCATGATGTATTTGAGTCATGTGTGACTATTTGAATGGGCTAGAATTTTATTGGCTCTGACGTAGAGCATAACTTATGACAATATAAAGGTGTGCACGTATTTATTTAGACTTGTTATATTTGAGAAAATAATTATGTGATTTAGCAGAAATCACTACAAATAGTACCGTGTGAAAAAAAAACATAAAACTCGATTTTAAATAGAGTTTATGAATACTTGTTGAATGTTGTGTCAGGGTTGGTCATAAAACTCCAAGAACAACCCGAACCACTCAAACAAGTTTCACACCACGTAGTACTTTGAGTATGAACATGGACCAGTGGCTGGCAATCCTTCCGCCTCCCGTAGAAATCCTCCATCTACAGGCAACGGATCCACTGCCCTCCTACTGACGATGTTGCACACATGTTCCCTACCTGAGTCAGCAACTCATGGCCTGTTGAGCAGACAGCAAGCATCTCTCGCCCTCTGTCTGTCATATAAGGTAAACGTAATCGACGCCGGATCGATACGTTGCGGTTGGGGTACAAGCCCACCCTTACCTTTGGAACTAATTTGGACCATTAGGAATGGTAAGTTGATCACCAGGATCCAGTTGATCAGACCGAATATACCTCCGTCAACCCCCCTCCAATGATAATAATGACGTTTCGTCATTGTCCGATAATTTCTCCAAGTCTTATCACTTTTCGTGAATATTTTCCTTTATTTATAAAAAGAATGATAATTAATATCACATTATTCCTTGTGTCACCGTTGACAATTACTTGATTGTACTTAAATTCAAAACAATTTTCCGAATTGTTATTAAAAATGATGCCCTTGATTCAAAAAGAAAAATAAACGTTGTTATTTTTGTTGTTGTTGTTATTGTTGTTATTGTTGATGTTATTGTTGTTGTACGCTGTTGAACGTTGTTGTTGATTTGACAAATATATAATTTAAAAAAAAAAAAAAAAATTTTGCAACCCTGATGTTAGAAAATATTGGTTTGTGTCAACCCTGTATTTAAAATTAAAACATAAAATATTTTATTTTATAACCCTGATTTTATTTGAAAATTAAAATATGAAATTTTATTTGAATATGTATTTAAATTTAAAAATTTTAAAAAAAATTTAAAAAAAAATTATTCCATTGAAATGAATATGTATGTTTCTCATTTAAATGAATATTAAAACGTCAGTTTGACATTATTTGTAAATAAACAATCAATAATATATTTGTGACAGATGTCACCTGTAAATAACATTAATTTCGTCTCGTAACTAATTAAACAGTTTGGAATAAAAATACATTTTATAAATGAATCCCTAATAAAGGTTATCTTTGAAATTGCATAATAATACAAAATATTTGTTTTCATCATGTTTCATTTGTTTTGACAATGTACCCGGTTTGTATGAATACCGGCATAATATAATTTTATAAAGCTTGAATAATAATGTTCAAATATATATTTTAAAAGGTTTGTAATACTTTTAACTAATACCTTTCAACTGAAATGTTTTTAATATTACTGCAATGATTTGATAAATGTACATACCTCCGTAATTATGAACAAAATGTCACTTAGTTAACAATAAATCATTATAAATATTCGCATAATTATTGATATTAACGTTATATTCTTATTTAAACTCATAATATAATTGTTTTGGAAAAATAAAACTGTTTTTCATCAGTATTGAGTATTTAAAAGTATAAAAACATAACAGTGTTTTGACATGTTAAAAAGTCATAGGTAAATTTGAAAGCAAGAAATTGCCATAGATAATTGAAATTATTTTGAAAATAACCACTATTCATTGGATTAATTTTTTTTTTTTTTATAGAGTTCTATAATGCATATTGTCTATGACCAAATTTCTAAGCATATTTTAATAAAATGACAATAACAATTCTATTGAGGAATTGAGGTTATGTTTGACATGTAGGTATTATGAACAGTGCATTTATGATTGAAAACATTTAAAAAAATCATTACAGGTATAAAATAAAGTTGTGACACTAATATTTTAAAAGCAAAACAAAACAAAACATAGGGCAAATTTAAAAATATGTGTAGGCATGTTTATATAATGAATTTAATATTTCCAAGATTCACAACAATGAAAAAAATATATCCGTTATCACCTGTTGGTGCGCCATGTTATGGTCGAAAAGATTGAAGTATAGGGTTTTGTAAAATATTACACAGGGTATTGGCACTGGAAGTGTTGTGTTGCGTTTTGTACCTACTATGTGATCATATACACCTCTTATTAAGTGGGTGCATTAAATGTTAATTATTCAGGGTTATATATATGAAGGTACACAGTTATCAGCTTTAATCCCATGGGATTTTTGGACGCCAAATCTCGTAGGTACGAGATATGCTGACTGTGTCGGTAGGCATGAATACTCCCGTCAGAGCGTGGGCACTGTTATTTTAATCATTGTTGTGAAGCTTGGAAAATAAGAAATAAAAGAGTGGATGTAAAACAAGATTATTATATTGGAATATTAACATACCTGTGGACCATACTAAGAACTAGCTAAAACCAATTATTTTATGCGACGATTCCGGATGCCTAATATCGCACCGTGGGGGGCCCCTTTTCTCCCTCACGTTGCCTCCGCGCCAGGTTTGCAAGATTCTCCATCCATCTGGGTGATTATTACGTTTGGTACATGGTGTCCTCCATCATGTGGTTGCAGTACTGGAAATGTCCTCCATCAGGTTGTGAAAAGAATCGGCGGGGACTACACGGACGGGTCGTGTCCCTTTGTATAATTGAGAATCCATCTCGTCGAATGACGGATGATAAATATAATCGCAGATTACAGTAAAACTGGGTCGGTCAAGCCGCCATTATCGCACCACGGGATTCTATACTGGAATACCCGTAAATAAGAATTCTCCAGTCGCGATAACCTTGTATCGGCTGGGAATAAAAGGAAACTCGTTCACATTTTAATTAAACTTGAAATCAACCCGCCGATTGAATATTTAACGTATTAAATAAATTTAAGTCCACATTTTCGACTGTCGGATTCACGTCCTGCCCTGGAGACGTGAACCCAAAAAGTGTCGGAAAACGATCTTTATCCCCCTATCGACCGAAAGTAAAACCACTTGGAGAAAAAGTGAATTTGTAAGTGGCCAGTAAAATAATTAAATCCACTACTATAGACAAATATCAACAACCCTGGGGCAATTTTGAACATTATTCAATTATTTTCATAACAATTAATTGTCGAACCTGCGTCATTCAATCTTTCCAAGGCCGCTCTTAAGTTCCTGTTATGCTCGGCCAGGTCTTCTCCGAAAATCAAAATATCGTCAAAATATGTAATGACCCCTTTTACCCCAGACATTACTGAGTTTACTACGTTTGCGAATGAACTTGGACTAGAAGCTAACCCATATGGAAGAACTTTATATTTAAACAAACCGATATGCGTTGATAAGACACAATATTTTTGTGATTTTTCGTTTAATCTAACTTGGGCGAAAGCGTCTTTTAAATCTAATTTTGAAAAAATTTTCCCTTTGCTCAATGTAGATAATAAATCTTCTATTCTAGGTATTGGGTATGACGTATTTTCCAACATTGGGTTCAATGTCCTCTTAAAATCCGCGCAAATTCTGATTTTTCCATTTTGCTTTTTAACAATTACCATCGGGCTAGCTGTATTGCTACATTTTATGGGTTCGATAATCCCTTCCTGTACCATTTTATTCAGCTCTACCTCAACTTTTTCCCTAATGTTGTACGGAATAGGTCTGGCATTTACATACTTGGGAACGTAACTTTCTTTTACTCTAATATTTGCTTTGAAACCCTTAAATGAACCTATGGTTCCTTTAAACACGTTTGGAAAATCACTCCGGCATTTTTTTATGAAAACTTCACTATCAGTTTCAACTATTTCGTCATTGTGCACAACATTAACCTTACCTACATTTGAAAACCCGATATCAAACATTTTCATGAAATCTATTCCTAATAAGATGTTATTACCCTCTTTTGTCACAATAAATTTAATCCGCTTAATTTTGTTCCCGTATTTAATTTCCAATTCAATTGACCCACAAATTTGTAGTTTTGAACCGTCAAAAGAGCATAACCTCAAATCACATGGCTCTATTTTTATAGTGCCAAAAAGCTTATGTAAAATGGATTTTGGAATTGCTGAAATTGTAGCCCCCGAATCGAGTTAACCCTTGTGTGGTTTATCCCTTACTTGAATTTCTAAAAATATGTAATTTTTGTTATTATCATCCACATTGTATAAAATCGTGTTTTGTAATTTAAAACATATTTTACTAATGTGACCAATTTTACCACAATGACTACATTTCGCGTTTTTAAATTTACATTCACTTTTAAAATGATTTTCCCCACACGAAAAACACGACACTTCCTTTCTTTTTGCAACAACATACTTATGATTACGATTTAACCTACTCAACTTGCTACCACTATTTCTAGTCGAACTGCTCGACCTGCTAGAATCTGACAATGCTTTAGGATTATTATATATTGATTTTTTAATATTTCCCCGTTCTTTTGAACCCGACGCCACGTATACCGATTCTTCGCTTTTACCAACATTGAGTATATGTTCATATGCCGACGCTATTTTAAAACACTGGGCGAAATCTATCTTATCGTTATCACACTCTAAGAAAAGTTTTTGCTTAATTTGTATATTGTAAACCCCGGTAATAAAAATATCTTTTAAATTGGCATCAAGCCTACCTTGAAAATTACAATCGGTACACAAATTTTTCAATCTAGATGCAAAATCTCTTATTGACTCAGATTCTGATTGTTTCTCTCTATAAAATTTATCTCTACATTCAAAAATACTCTGAATTGGTTTACATAGAACATCAAGTAATTCTAAAATTTCCCCATAAGTACAATTAACAGTCAATTTCGGAAACAAAACGTTTGTGACCAGCTTGAGTGTGTCAATGGACAGTGAAGTTAGCAAGAATGCACGTTTTCTCTCTTCGCTCCACTTATCATCATTAAACAGTAGGCATTGTTCCCATCTCAACCGGAAAATCCTCCAGTCCATTGTCTTGTGACAATAAGACTCTATTCCCTTCAAGCTCATGACGAACTCCCTGAACTAAAACAAATGACTTAACTCCGAATTCCTCTGTGTCTCCAGCCCTTGTTCCCTTTCTTCCCGTCACCCTCTCTCTCTGTGCAGCCCTCTAGCTCCGTCCTGTTTGTTCCCCCGGCTGCACCAAAAAAAAACTTGTTTCGTAACTCGCTGCTGCCGTCTTCTCTTGCTGCGAACTTCAGGCACCTTGGATACGTATGACCGTTTGGCTGCACTTCCTGGCCCTCCTGACCTTGTCCGAAGTAGCTCCAAATGTCCCAAGTAGTCAAAACAGCTCCAAGACGGCAAGATTCTTAATGAAAACCTCGGATTTCCTCGTCCTTCCTTTTTCTCATTCAGTATATTACTGATCTTTTGAATTCTGGAATTTTCCTTAGGTTCTTCTAAAATTCCTTATTTTGCTGCGCCAGTTTGTAATGTCTTTACTTGGTAGTAATAATTACACAAATAATTACACCATGACTTACAAGCACTTTTATATTTAATAATATTTAGAATCCAAATTCACAACCATCCTCTGGTCTCCATTATACCAGCCTCAAGCCAACAAAAGAACCCCTGACAACTGTCATTAATTATTTAAATAAAGATCATTAGCTATGAAGCAGTTCTTACTTATTTTAGCCATATTAAATATATTACACTTTGTAACTATGATCCATTCTGAACCAGCCACCTTTTTTAGATCATCTCCCCATTTTTTCATTTGTCCACTTTTGTTTCTTTTATCGTCTCTTGGATACCACTCTGTTGCTATTCTGGTCCATTTCTCTTGCCTTTCTCTCAACATATGTCCAGTCCATCGCCATTTTAGTGTTCGATGTACAGAATGTACCTGTTTGAATTGAGTTCTGGCATACAACAATATAATAACAGAACTGGAATAGAACTTGCACAAAACGTGAAGATTAACTTAAAATATTTGATGAATTTAAAATTTTTTTTGAAACAACCCATACTTGGATTCTTAATTATCCATAGTATTTCAACCCCTTAGATATTTCAAAATCTATTTTCCAAACATCAACGATCACTCCCTTAGTAGAAACGTACCCATTGAAGTATTTATATTTTAAAAATACCTATAAGTCAACTGTCACATGACCTGATTTTGAAATGACTTCCCATCCGGCCTAATGGGGTGAAAGACCCATCCCTTTGCCGATTCCCCTCTTGCCTTTACCGTTTAATAAAGCGTACAGTAAACACCGCTCTTTATGACCCCTGCGTTCTCACGGATTAACCCGAAAAAAAGGGAAAAAAAGTAAAAAAAATCCCAAAATCCCAAATAGGGGAGGTTTTTTAACCCTTTTAAGCCGTCCTCATAAAAATAAATGCGAAAAAAGCTATTATAAGGGGTTAAAATGGCTTAATTGATTCACCCCGCACTTTTGAAGGCTCAATATGTAAGTAATTAATACGTTCAAATTAGAAATAAAGGGTTGCTTTCAGAGTGGAAAAATGAAAATTTATATATGCTTTGGAAATAAGGTTTTTTTTTAATTAAGAGTTTTAATTAAATATCGCAACACATAATCAAGTCAGTTATAATAACTTGACTGACATAACTGTCAACAACTGATGCTTTGCTTTCGGACTGAGAAAATATCTTCGAGATAGTTAGGTGATGGAGGGGTCCAAATACAAGGGTCCCCACCTAGGCTTTGCAGGTTTAATACTCCACTAAGTTAGGGCTCGTACACATAAATACGATACGACGTCGCATCGTGCTACGACGCGCCATCGTACCGAATGCACATTATACAAATCTCGCTCGACTCAAGCGATAGTTAAAAATTCTTAGAACAAAGAATTTTATCGCTAAGAACTATCGCTTGAGTCGAGCGAGGAGATTAAATCTCGTACCGAATGGACATTCTACAAATTGGTGCATTCGGTACGATGCCGCATCATAGCATGATGCGACGTCGTATCGTGTTTATGTGGACGAGTCCTTAGGTCCCCGCATTCCGATTTTCTAGCTGCGTGCAACGTAAAATATAAAGTTTATGTTTTTAAAAATGTTTATTATATTTTAAGCTAATATCTCTTCAGATGCCGGGATGAAAAAGTAACTAAATGAAATATTCCCGATAGAAAAAAATGCAAAAAATGCTCTGAAAATTAGAGAAAACGAACGGTTCTGTTATTTAATATGTTATACTTAGGTGCGAAAAAATTCACAGTGGCAAAGAGAGATATTTGCTCTATTTTAAATAAGTCTTGTTTTGTTTTATTAAGTATTTTCACGAATTACGATCTGTTGACGCAACTATGTATACCTATCTATATACCTTGTTCCATTTTTCTACCCATCCTTTTTTTACCACAATTACCTGTCCCTACTGACAATATTACCTACCGTACAAAAATAAAATCAATATGTCAGTGAGTTTGTTATGTGCTGTGCAATGGTCCACGGTGATCTCTCGGTACACTCAACATCTATTATTAAAGAAGTCTGTTATGTGCTGTACAATGGTCCACGGTGATCACTCGGTGCATTCAACATACATTATTAAAGAAGTCTTTTACGCGCTGTGCAATGGTTCACGGTGATCTCTCGGTGCATTCAATATCTATTATTAAAGAAGTCTGTTATGTGCTGTGCAATGGTCCACGGTGATCTCTCGGTGCATTCAACATCTATTATGTCCGTCAGTCTGTTAAAAGAAGCTGTGCAACGAACATCATTATTCTCTCAGTTTTATATAACATCGACCAGTTTATGGAAGCTTGTGCAGTGAGTGACCTTAGTGCTCCCTCAGACCCATAATATTGAGCCGAACACCAACCATAAGGGGTAAGTCAGTTTCCTTTCCCATTCATCTGTTTACCATTCCCTATAGTTGTGTCAAAGTATTCACAAGCATAACATTTTTTTTTAAATATATTGATACAGTTCACTCCACGTGTCACATTTGCGATACCACGATCGATTTTTTAATACTAGTGTGCTTCCTCCGTCATTCCTATTTTTATTTATTTTATTAGGTTTGTCGACTGAGATTCATATCAAAGCGCTTACAAATACAATTACTTTGAACAGGGTTGATACTATCACTAATTAAAGACGAACAAAACATTGTTTACATGATATCTCCCTTTCAAATCACCTTCAGTAATCTTTTTCATCTTTTTGAACACTCTATCGGAGCCTTAAGGCTTCCATATTCACAAGAAACATTTTCCTACTACAATAATGATAGGAGATATTCAAATATTGTCATGCTACTCGTAATATAACTTAAGAATGTTTGTCCAAGCGTCTTTAAAAAAAATGTTGTTATGTAAAAGGTTTTTCTGGATTCATTCAATTAATAATAGTAATAATAATAACGTAGTATTTATATAGCGCAGTTTTGTGATATTTCACTTCAAGTGCGCTTAATTATAATAAACTTAAAATTAACCTAAGTGTTCCTTACGAGTCCTTAAAAAATTAATTAAATAATTTGAAATAACGAATATACAAAAATATACAAAGTAATTCCTAAAGAACAATATTAAGAAAAATAGTGAGTGCTGTTTTGGCACAGGACAATATATAATGATAAACCTTCACGGTGCCATTCAACGAGAATCATTTAAACTAAATTATATAGAACAGGAGGCAGTTAACATTTAGAAATAATACAAACTCAGAGTGCACATAAAACTATAGCAAGGAGGTAATCGAAATCAAACAATTACCAGAAACTTGAGGAACATGGCTTATTATAGTAGATTGAAAAGGAGTTAAAATTCATAAAAGGTATGATTTTTTAAATAAGTTTGTTTTTAAAGCTCTTTTGAATTCAGCCAAGTTCTGGATATTAGTAAGAGCTGAGGGAAGTTTGTTCCAAATGAGCGGGCCAGTTACACGAAAAGATCGATCATAGTAAACGGCTCGATTTGACCTAGAAAGTTCGATTAAACGATTAGTAACATCTCGATCTGCTGACCTTAGAGTAAGCTGCCTATCGCTTAAGTTTTGTCGGACACATAGTTCCGATATATAGTATATATAATAAATGAAAATATGAAAAACAAGAAATAGAAAAAAAAAAGGTAACGAGGTCCCAATTCCCAATGGCCAAAAGACCCTTTTGGGACCTCTTAATATGTTTCTGTGTTTTGTTCTTTTTCATATTTTCATTTAGATTTATTAGTATTATCTTTTTCAATGTTGTATTACTTTGATGTGAATGACCTTCAAAAGTTATTATAGCAAGTGTTTTTTTTTATTTTTATTTTTTTATTTTTTTTATTTTTTTTTTATTTTAGCATAAAATATAATGTACATTTAGATGATGTTATAATTTGCGTACATCATGATCATGTTCAAATATCTTAACTAATACCACTCTTCTATGGAAGCATTAGCTTGTGTCTGGAAAAATTGAATATTCAATTAGACTTTCAGAAAAAAGTCAAAATGTGTACTATATAAATAAAATGAGATTTTTTTTTACATTATGAGTAAAACTGTCCCAGAGGTGTCAATATCTTTTTCTGATTTTTCTGTTTCCAGATTTTCGATTGAGTTTCGCTTATATTGTCTTCGTGTAAAAATGAGAAACGTTTATCCGAGACACTATCTAGGTTACAAACCAATTTTTTAAAACTTTGTGATAATTGAAAAAGGTAGCAGCCAAAATAAGAGGGAAAAATTAGTCCTAAACAACATTCTTAATTCCGAATTAGAAATATGGGACAGACAAAAATGTTTGTTAACATTAATATACGTATTGGAAATGTAAAAGTATTACGAATAAATCTTTTTCACCTACCACAAATTACGTTGTTGATATCCTTAAAATAATCAAATGGATATTCGTCAGGAATGTTTTGAGTAAAATGTAACCCAAATAATAAAATGTAGGTCGATGCAACATCTCTTTAACAAATTTATTGCTTTGTCCACTTATTCTAGACTTAAAAAACTATGATTTTATATACATTGCAAATATCCTGTAGAGAAATCATTAGAATAGACAAATAAATCCCAAATTTTTCGAACATAGTCCTCAGGCTTTCTGTAACTGTCTTCAAATTGTTTTAAATTTTTGTCACATTGCAAAGAGGGCAAAAATTGTAAAACTGCTGGCCTTTCCCTAAGACTCCAGATACTAATATCTACAGCCTGTATGTCGGACGAATATCTACAGCTCATATGTTGAACTAATATCTACGAACTTCAGAGTGTTGACTAATATCTACAGAGCGTAGATTGAACTAATATCTACAAAGCGTAGGTTGGACTAATCAGCTAAATGTGTCCAATAGTCCGATATTAGGGATTTTTACATACATCAATTAAGTTTTTTAAACTGCATACGCAATATTACGTTATTCCAATATGCTATACACAATTGCAAATCCAACCTCTGCCAGTGCTGTAGATATTCGTCCACACTTTGGTTCTTATAGATATTAATCAACAGTTTGAGCTGTAGATATTCGTCAACACTTTGATTCTCATAGATATTAGTTCGATTTTTTCAGTTTTTGGAATTCCTGTAGATATTAGTAGACGCCTCCTTCCCAAATACGTACCATAAGTGCGTCTCATTTCAGCGTTGAGCAGTCACCTCAGGTCTGGAATCCCTAATCACCTGAAAGAAATTTGTTGAATCTTTTAGTACCTAATTGGGAAATACGTTTGATACATTTCTCCACTTTGATGACATTTAAAAAAAAAGATGTTTTATTTAGATAGTGCTGTTTCTTTGGACAAAATGAATAATTCCTTATTTGAACTTAAAACAGTTACGTAAAATAGATGGTCTGTAAGGTATTAAAGTAGGTACCTATTAAAAAACCTTAGGATTTCAGAGGAAATTTTGATTTCTATTTAGCAATTAAGAGAAAATTGGAATCATCCTTTTTCTAGGCGAGGACTACACTGTCCACAGAACAACTAGTAAAATTATTTTTAAAAAATACTTACACATGCATAAATCCTATTCAGATTGCCAAAAGAGCTTCATTTGCATAAAATACTTGGAAAATTCCAAAAGGAAGACGGTCAGTTGGCCGCTCCAGAAAAGGACACAGAGTTTCAGAGACTGCGCGAGGAGAGGCCCAACCTGCACTGGATGGAGGTTGGTGAAATAGCACATGACATGGACGCCTGCAAATGCCTTATCAAATCGATAGATTCCTGACTAGAAAAAGGAAAAAGAAAATAAAAGTAGGTAAAATAAAGCACAGTTAAGGTGAAAAACAAACTTACAGGAAAGTAAAGAAAACAAGAGAAAATTGTATTTTAACCGTTTTAAAGTTGAAGCATGACCTGCATTGTTTTCCTGCACCCCTAAGAGTATCTAATTTACTTCAACAACAGGTATTTTAACGACCGTGCGACCCCTAGAGATATTTGACACTGGTCTTTTATTTCGCCGCGTACACTTTGCGAAAAAACCATCCCCCGGGGTGAATAAATTACATTTTTTCAGGACGGCGTTTAAATCCTGAAACACGAGGCTCTGCCTGGGGTGGAGGCTCTACCGGGGTAGTGGTGACGCTGAAATCTACCCTGTTTTTATTTTCTCGCTTAAAAAGCTGAGTGTTTTTGTTTTTTTTAATCAGGCATTCCGTTTTGAATCTACTTTCTCTATCCGCAAACGGGACGTTTTTCTAGAGATTAGATTGGATTAAATTTTCAATCAAACCTGTGCGGTATTTAGCTCTATAGCTGTGAGATGATTTTAATATCGATTGATAATATTATAAAGTTTATGTCCCCGTTCATGATTTTATATTAAAAAAAACGTAGGTTTTTACATACCTTTCTAGTAGAAAATTTTAAGGAAACTATCATCTGAAGTTTCTGAAGATGTGGAGAACTGCGATAGGCTGGCCATATGGAAATAATAACATACGAAAATCTAACACTTGATGTCATATTATCTTATATTATTTGCTCTCTATATATATGTAAGAATTTCAAACATTAACTATGATAGACAACCGTAGTTCTTCAGAAACTGGGCTACCGGGAACCGTAAAAACTACACCATTAATGAATTCAAAATGGATGTAAGAACCACCTTAAGCCTACATATGACGTTACATACTAGTAGACGAGGGGTAGAAATCTCAAAGTGGGAAGACAAGAACAAGACAATTGTAACGATCTCGATATCTAGTACTTTAGTACTAAACTGCTACACGTCGAGTAAGGTTGCGTCTTACCAGCACTTACCAGTAAGTAAATTGCGTTTTAAAAAGTGTCAAAATGCCCTCCTGTGTGATGAGAAAATGTTTCAATTACACGGCAAATAATAGTAAAGGCGAATGAATAACATTTCATTTGTAAGTGCACGCAAATTACTTAATATTACAATTAATTTTCATGTTTCCCGCTCGCGGTTTTACATGTCATTAGAGAAAATTCAAGTCCTACTAAAGTAAAGGGCCTGGACGCGCAACAGCCAAATTTCTGTTGCTAAGTAAACTTCACTATTTTTAAGGTAAACTAATCAGCCTAAACACTCTGTTTATTTGTTTGCTTGCGGTAAAACAACACATAAATCAGTAGTTCTAACAAGTATTGATGACAATCGCCACCATTTGAAAACTGTCGTTGCCTTATAGTATTTATTGTATAGCTCGACATATCAAACTCCGACAGGCAGCCGGACCTTTTATTCTAGTGGGCCTCAAGAAAAGAAGACAGCGAACGTTCCATCAAAAAGTGACAAGCAATACGCCGCCCGCTCCTATATTCATTGCATTCATACACACACATTATTTGATTGTTTATCTTTATCACACAGGAATAAACTTTTGAATTAAGAAATTATTCTGAAAATCGCTGAAAACAAAAGAGTGTTCCTTACTTTCCACATTATATTGTGAGTATATGAGACTATAACGAGTCTATTTATTTATGTAACGTCATTGCCTTAAGCAAGATAAACTGTAATTGAATATAATTTATAATAATTAGCAATATGTAAATTTAATATGTAGGTACAAATTTGGGAGGCGGGTCTGGGTCCGCCGCCCAGGGAACCATTTATTGTATAACCAATACCCCTGCCATAGGACATCCCAAGTAGTTCGCTACTTTGCTAACTTAGCAGGGGTGCCCGAGTTCTTGGAGTGAGTTCTGTCTAGGTCTTGGCTACTGATGCTTTTTTCCACCTACTGCGTGGCCGACCGCTTCGGTAGACACTGGTAGATCTGGTAGTTAGTGAGGGAGAACTTATGACCTCTCTAACCAAATTCTATTGATCCATTGTCTAGCCCCGCAATGGGATGGATGGATTCATACGTTCATACACTTCTGAACACATTGATCCTCGAATTTCGATTTACCCTTCACACTATTTTTCCTTCCCATTACTTCCTTTTCCTAAAAATACCCTTGATAAAGCATCTCCAAAGATTGCAGAGGTTCTGAAGGAATTATTTCCTAAGGGCTTCAAAAAAATAATGTGAAATTAGAGGAGTGTATATTTTTTGTACTTTACTTAGAAAATATGGAAGCGAACTTATGCTTTAACCAAATACTTGTGCCTATCGTGCCTTTCAATTATTAATTGACTTAATTTAGTTTATTAATTGACTATTCTCATTGACTTTAAGGTACCAACCCGAGCGACAAGGCAAAACATATTATTCTGTAACAATAATTCTCTAACCAACTATCACACACACGCATCAATTTCTCGACTTCACACACTAGAGAACAAATACACCTCAAATATCGATGTATTTAATATAAGTTTACCGTTATTCAAGAAATATCTGAACAATATTTTTATGTAGAATATTTTGATATCTAAGGAGCATCACCTAGGGTCTATTGCATATATTTGTGTATTTGTATATTAATCTACAATGTAAAAACTTGTTAACGTTTTCTTTTTATGTATCTTGCATTTTGTCATGTATTATTCATGACATTTAATCAGTCACCTGTAAATTTTGTAATTGCTAACATACCTACTAGTTTATTTCTATGTCATTCACAACTTAGAAACTTTCTCTTTTATTGTAATGCACTATCATTCCTAAATTTATCTGTATGATGTTTACCTACTAGTTATATTTTTATAGTTCATCTTTTCTATTAAAAAAAAAAAACTGTCTCTGTATTATAATCTTGTCATGTAAAAGCCCATCAGGGCGTTGAAAATTAATAAATAAATAAATAAATTAATAGTCATTTCAAAATTCTTACGAGTACCTTCTATCGACACGCTCGTGTGAGTTGCCTGCCAAATATAATTATATTCCATCTACTTCCTTCATCTCACTGTGTGATGAATTGCATTAACCAACAGTGAAAATAAGAAAATATTGTAGCTTCCCACTTTAATTCAAAAAGAAAATACCAATTAATTATAAAACAGACACACCTGCGACATCTACCGGTTCAAAGTAAATTGAATTCTTGTTGACGATAGGGATCTACGATTAAGTAGATTGAGATAAGTATTGATGAAAAGAACACAGAGGGTGCTAGAAATCATCATTAATCAGCGTAATAATAAATAGTTGAAATCAACAGCCAATCAGGTCTAAACAGAAAGCTATAAATAACTAATGAAACCAATCACAGAATGGAGGGCGTGTTCAGATTTTGAACAAAGAAATGGACTTTGAACTAAGCGATTAACCTGAGATTTATTGAAAAAAATATCGTCATCAACCGAAAGATCAATACACTATAATGTAAACAGGGTCTCACGCTCGGTGCATTAGATACGATGACCCCAGATTTAAGATATACAATCAGTACAATGAAGGTGTTGGCAACCGCCGTTAACGAGCAAATTAATCCACATTATGTTGGAAAAACTAGGCAAGAAAATAGCAAGAAAATTATGATCAGAGGAAGGTTAAAGAAAAGACGTGTAAAACGTAAGAAAAGCTACTGTAGGGTTATTCAGCCGTATAACGAGTACATAGAAAGTCAGGGAGACCAGATTGAAAGGAAAGTGTACATTTTACATTTAAAAGGAAGAAAAACGCTGGAAATTAGGGATGTCACTCTTGTAACGTCAGGGAAAACGATTTGAAAAGGAAATCTAATGGAAAAACTGGACGTTTAAACGGAAGTGTTTATTGAACAATATAAGATTTCGACTTAATTTTGCGTTTTCAGACGAGTTTAAATAGATATCGTTATATATTTGGAATAGGGAGGTCATTCTGGTTACATTACAGTAGATAAGGCAAACAAAGGAATTGTTTTACGTCAATTGTTTGACGAAAGTTCTATGGGAAATAGGACAGACTGTAAGGAAAAATGATACATTATTTGAGTTGACGACCCCACACGCGATTTTGTTATTAAAACAGCCAGAAAGCGAACATGGTTTTAGACGATTAAACCCATTTTAATGGCTTTTGGGACGATAAAAATTATCATTGGTCCTATGGAGTGTTTACTCAAGGTAAAAACCATTATATTTTAGTACCCTCGAATAAACGCTGAGTTATTGGTGAGTACATCGAAGTCCAGACATAAACAGATGTCAAATTTTAAATTAATGTAGATTTCGAGGAGAAAGGGACGGAAGTTGTGGGATGAACCATATAACGTAATAAAAATTGACATATATTTAAGGGCCGAAGTGGGAGTATCTCCTATAAAAATGTGGTAAATGATATATTAATTAGTAACAAATAGAAAATGAAATTTTCTATTGAGGCAGCAAACATCGAAAAACGATACAGATATCAGAGTAATGTACGGTGAAACTATGGGTGAATTGATACGGCCAAAGAAAGCAAAGAAAATCTTAAATTAACAATTAATAAAATAAATACGGCTGGAAATATAAAAAATTATAGGGATGTGGAAAGTTACATGAGAATGAATGAGGAAAATCAAAAAAAAGAACATCGTGAATAAAAGGGAAATAAGAGAAAATATGAAAATTCAAGTCTACGACATAAGTAGAGACAATACAGTTTAAAACTGAATTGATCCATATAGGTGGCATAAGAATAAGAAGGAATTTAGGAAAAAGAAAATTGGAAAATGCATATTAAAGGTTTTGGCTTGAATTTGTTCATGTTCTGGTAGCGATAAACAAAATTGAGAATTATGTACAGTTTATTGAAGACGTACCTATTATATTTTGAGGAAAAAAGAGATACGAAAATCATGATATTTGAGCTAATTTTGTATGACCAACAGACAAAGGGATGAGGGGCATTTTGACGTAATATCGCCGGTCCGATCCTGGAAAAATGTTTAAACGAGATAGGGCATGAACAAAGTCGTGAAAGGTGGACCTAACGACAGTTAAACAAAAATGACAGAATCGATATATGAAATCTCGAGTTGTTACAGGTTAAATTCGTGGATCAAAGATAGCTTAGATAGGCCATTCTAATCCTGAGAGGGGGTTTAAAAGATAGGACTTAGTGAATTTTCGTTAGTCATCGCGGGATTGTGAAAAGTTGAAGGTTCGTGAGTCGCGACGAAAACGTTGGGTAATTTACTGGTGGAAAAATTCTATTAGTTAGAATCACAGGACTTAGCAAAATTTCATATTCGAGCCAGTGTTTTATAAAGATTTAAAGAAATTCAAGTCAGTGAAAATAAAAATAAAAGTTTACGTTCTATTTATTTGTGAAAAGTTAAAAGTGCTGTGATTTTGTTTAGGGGAAAATTCGGTTTTATAATCAATAAATATCATATTTTGGGACTTAGTAATCTCGCGACAAGTGTCGGTGTGGTAATTAAATAAAGTGATGTAATAATAATAAAAAGTGAAAAGAAGTTATAAAAAATTAAGTGCATCCAATTAAACGGGAAAGTTCAATGAAAATCTTTAATTAAACTGAGTGTTTTAAATAAAGTACTATAATCAAAGTGTTGTTGGTGTAGCGAAATAAAAAAATAAAAACCAGTGTTAGTTATCATAACGGTGATAGTTCCCTTAAATAAAGTGCAAATCGAACGTAATAATTTATCACAGGATTAATCTAGTGTTAGATAAAATAATAATAATAAATATAGACGTTAGAATAAATAATTAAAATTATTAAATTGCTGTTAAATGAGATTGTGGTAACTTAATAATAATTATTATTTCGGAAAGTTTAAATAAATAGTGAAATACGTTATCTTACTGCAAAATAGAAGAGTTCGGTGACAAACAAAAATAAAAATAATAAATCTCTTATTTCGTAAATAATTGTGAAGTAGTTATTGTTTAAAACTATAATTTAAGCGGAGTATTATTTTAACGATGAAATAATTATAATAATAAATCTGGAAGTTAAAGTAAATAATGAATAAATGAGCATGAAAATAATCTATTCGGTATTTAATCGTATAATTCCTTCTGCTAAATAAAAGTATGGAAGGAAAACGAACATAAAATAAGTAATCAATTGTTAATCTAATTTAAAAAGTGTTAAGTTAACCAACGAGATTTGAAATAAAATGCGGTTAGAACGATAAACATCATTTAATTTAGATAGATTAAACGGAAATAAAATAAAATTGAAGTCGGAAAAAAAAAAAAAATAAAAAAAATTTTATTTGAATTTAGTTGATGACATAGGAGTAGGTATTAGGTAAGAAAACATAACAAGGTTTTACCGTGTAGCTCCCGGTCGGATAAAATAAAACCTTAAGGGGGTAAGTTTTATTAAAAATTAAAGTATAAATATTTCCAGGTTCCAAGGAGAAAGCGGTATGCAGCAAACAGTTGGTATTTGAATTAATTTTATAACAAGATATTACTTGCTTAATATGTGATATGTATATATATTAAATATTATATATAAAATATTATATATAAAATAGATATATCTATTTATATGTATATATGTATATATATATATTATTCCAAGAAAGTTTTAATCAAAAAGAAACACACTTAAATAAAAGTAAAAGGTATCGATTACTAATACCTACTTAGAACGCACTATGCTATTTAAAAAAATAGCTGTGTGCTATAAAACATTTCAAGTTCATATTTTATACTTATTTTATTAATATATATACTATTTATTATAACTTCAGCTAATATAAAATGATCAAAAAAAATGAGTTATGATATTAGAATTTACCTCAACTATAATAACATTATATATATATATCTGTGTATTTATGTATCGAGACAAAGTATATGTATGCATTATGACTATATTTATCGGGGAACAGGTTAGACCTCGGCGAAAAGGAAATTATCACTATTAAATTCAAAAGAAAAATTTAGGACCATAAATCTCACATTCGGGAATGTTAAAGGTAAACAAATGTCTTTCGTTGAATCTAGGTCACCAGGCCAGTGGGAATGTTGACATAACTAAAATTGTTTATAAAACAACTCGGTCAGTAGGGCACCGTGTTGAGTGCTTTAGGAAGGTGTCAATCTTAGGATAGAGCAACACCATAACGTTGCGCAATTATATATATAAAAAGGGGTTAAACACAATCTTTAATTTGAACTTGAAGAGATATTTTAGGATTGAACAATTTGAAAATAATTAGATTTATTATAAGCTAAACAAATGAAAGGTACATCAAACATTTGAAAAATCACGGCATAGTCAAATAAAAGAACTTGAAGAGTATCATTGAACATTTGAGAAAAAATTTATGGATTAACTACTCTCCTAGGTAGCTAATAGGTACATCAAACATTTGAAAATCACGGGATAGTCAGATAAAAGATTATTGAAGAATTACATGGAATATTCGAGTAAAATTTTGTGGAGTAATTACTCTCATAGACATCAATCATTTACAAGAAGCAGTTGAAAAATCACGGGATAGACTAATAAAAGGTATCAATCATTTACATGAAGCAGTTGAAAAATCACGGGAGAGTAAAAATTTTTACCAAAAGTTGAACCTTGGGGGAAAATTTAGAAAACAGTTCAACAATGGGAGGCAGTGGTCGCTCCTTAAAAAATCAAGGACCATTAACCAAACACATAATAGAGATGGCAATCTCTTAAAGAAAATTGTCAACCAAATCAATCAAAAGCTTGGAATTTTCGGCACTCCAGAACAAACCGAGATAATTGCTTATTATATTAGTATTTATTAATATTTCCCACTCTTGGTATGTATATAGTCGGTCATCGGTTAAGGTTTTGTGCAGAATCCCTTTCCACGAAATCCGAGCTCGGGATTTGAGACTGGCTAGACTCAAAATTGCGAGTTATAATCCTACCCAAACGTATGTTTACATATATATCTTTCTATGTACTGTACATTGGATAATGTGGACTCGCTTACAATTAGCGTTTTAGACTCGACAGAGTTACTCTCACATCATTTCTTGTACGTAGAGCGAGGATTCACGACCCGTAACTCTACACAACACCGTGAGTATATGATTGCATATAGGACGAAACCGGTTCGCCCTAAGTAAATAGTAGACCTTGGAGGAGATGGAATTTGGGGGTTTCGGGACTCGAGGAAAGGCCTGAATAGAGTACACGACGACATGGAAGATTGACAGAACAAGGTACTAAGACCCTCTGGAAAATCGCGTCGGCTGACTGTACGAAGTTCTAGTTGATCTTTGACCATCCTGTTTACTTGTAGGAGGAAGGCGCCAAATTTTCGGCAGAAAAGGGGTATTCTGAGTTCGTCAAATTTGCAATCTATTAATTACATTAACCTACTAAACCCATCTTTATATGTACCTTATAGCAGCTGAATCGGATTGGAGAGATGACAAGCAGATACAAAACAATCATAATCAAATTTACTAACAATTAACCATTTGAGTCATACTTAATTATTTGTTCAATTAAACATGCGTAATTCGATTAGTACAGGTTATTTACGAGTTCGTTAGGATGTAGGAAAGCATAATAAGCGACGGAGGAAAGTTAGTTCATTTAGAGAAACTATTTAAAGTTAGATTTGCAAGAGAGAGACCAATACAGTTTGAAACTCAACGCTCTGACTAGAATCAAGAAGTTACCACAAAGAATGAAAGTAATTAAAGTCCCATATCATAAATCAAAAAAATTACACAACGTTTGATGGAGTTTAATTACAACATAAATACGAAAATATTTACGTTCAAGGTCGTAAATAACGTATTAATTAGTTAAGTACATATATCTCTAAAGGTATATAGTGCAAGGGAGCTTTAAGTAGCTTTCTGTAGTTATCAAAGAAAATAAGGGTCCAATTTTCATGAAGGCTTGTGTGACGTAGGGAAGGAATTTTCCATCCCTACTACACACATGCAAAGCCTTAAAAATTTAAATATCGATCAGAGTCAAAAGAAAAGTTCAAGAAAACTTGAAGGGATGAAAGAATTCCAAAAATAGAAAAAAAATCAAGAGGGGAAGATAGAATTATTACGACTGGTGCCAAGTGCCCAGGAGTAGAAAAAGAAAACAAAATCAGAATAAAAAGAGAGAGAGATTATCACACTGCAAAGCCGTGGACCAGGAGTCAGAGTTATACAAGTTTTGGTGGAAAAGCTTTATTGGTCAATATATTGCAAAAACTGAAAAAAAAAATAATAATAATAAAAGTATGACGTATCATAAAAAAAAAAAAAAAAAAAAAAGTTCATTTTAATTGAAGTGAAAATAATTTAATAAAAAAAATCAGAATAGTGCGACGTTAAACAAACACAGAAAATTATTTATAAAGAAATAAATAAACATAACAAAAAAGAAAAAAAAAAAAAAAGTGCTAACGAATAAACTCTACAGTTTAAAAATAAAAAAAAGTGTCAATATAAAGTGTTAAATCGAGTGACCGTGAACTTGTTAATAAAGACCCCTTTCATTTGTTATTGTATACAAAAGAATTTAGGTCAAATATGCTCTATGTAAACAAATAGTCAAGACAGGCCATAAATAACAAATATAATGAGTTAAGAATTGACATATCTGGGTCAGGAATGTTAACGACCGTAATGTAAACAATGTGATTCGAGATAACGCGCGGTGTTCGTAAGCATCGAAAAGATTGATAAAAATAAACATCGAAATACTGATAACAAAAAAAAAAAAAAAAAAAAAAAAAAAACATCGAGAATTTAAAGGTGGGGCACATCGAAAACAACACGCACCACTTTGAGGCATTTTAAGACAAACAACCATTAACGTTATATCAACATTCGAGTTTCGATAAAAAGGAAACGCACTTCAGATAGAACAAACAAATATGATTGAATAAAGAGCTAACATTAAATGACTTTGTTATGGCAATGATTTTATGTGATTATCGTTAAATAATAACATAAAATATGAACACATAAAAATAAAATACATTCATTCAATCGGATCGAAATGAGAAGTTGAAATCAGATATGGCGGTGTTAAACAGTTGTCAATAGGTATTTACCGATTTGAAAATACTCGATTATTAAAATTGCAGTAAATATGTTTATTTTGAGGAGGGTAGAAATCAACGAATACAAAGGGATCTATGACAGTTGTTATGAACAACGAAATAGATTTTGCAAATTTAATGTAAATATTGAAAAAAAAAAAAAAAAGATAGAATAACATACCTAAACACTTGATTGGGGATAGCGTCGAATTGAGAACTTCTGATATCGTAGACAAAGGTTTATGATAGGTATATAACCTATTTAAATGAACATTTGATTATTCGGACTTCGAGAAAAAAGGGGTTTAACTCTAAAATTGACGACAAAAAGCAGATTTTGCGAAAAATCAGTAGGTATTGCGAATTCAAAACGGATGTTGAGGTAGGTACTTATTGCAAATTGATGTGCAAAAATATGTTTTGATAGAGATTGCGAATTCAAAACAGATTTTGCGAAAATATCAATGGGTACTGCAAACCATGAAGGAGTGGTTGACATTCTAAACAATGAATAATTATTGTTTGAACGAAAATCACGGGATATTTATTAACAATAGGGTTGCAATATTCATTCCGTTTTTTTTAACAACTACCTACATTCAATTGAAATAAAGTGTGCGTTTTAGAGTTGGATTAATTCGGGTTGCAATCGTTATGCAAACAAAAATAATATAATTGAAAATAATGTGTCTATAGGGGGGCAGGTTCCAAAAAAAAAAAAAAAAAAAACTTTTCAATTACATATAGTCGATATTTAATTCGATAATTTAAATTCATTAAAACGAGAATGGCCGAAAAGAGGAAGGCGGATGCGACAGAAAGAGATGTTGGAGAAATATCAACGGAAGATGAGCTTAGAAACATATTCAAGCGTTCCAAATATTCTACATTGCGTGTGGAGAATATGGGAGGAGACAAGGGAGCTCAGCCAGAAGGGGAACAAGGCAAGGTTGAGAGGGAGTGTGGAAAAATAGATTTTCCACATGAAAATGATAAACCAATAATTTCACAGGAAAAACCCGAGGAAAAGGAACAAAAAATCGAAGATAAGATTAACGAAGTAAAGGGAAATAAAAATAAAAAAGAATAAAAATTTAAGAAAAATAAGAAAAACGAGAAAATTGAAAAAAAAAAAATATATATATATAGAATAAGAAAGGCAACATTTACATAAATAATTAAGAATATTAAAATAGAGATTGTAAGGTTGTCGCTTAGTAAGGAAAATATAAACATTAGCCGACGAAACTCGGAAAATTTAAGAAGATGGTGGGGAAACGTGGAACAGGAAGGAAAACACAGGCTTTAGTGACAGCAATCGGGGAGAATATCTCAGCCGAGACTTCAACAGTGAACATTGGAGATGTAACTACAATTATTCAGGCAGCTTTAGCACCGCTCGTCAATAAGATGCAGGAGCTCGAGAAGCAGTTGGAAAAACCAGCAACAGTGGCGGTGATAGGAGAGGATAATGCGCAGAAAAACGTTCTCCAAGTCGTGGAAATGTTACCGCAGCAGGAGCGACCATCATTCTCCGGCGGAAATCAAAATCCAATTAGTTTCCTCGAGGATTTAAAAGAGTACACTAGAAAAGTGAAACGTACGGATCCTTTAATTGTCGTACGAGAGAATTTAAAAGGGGAAGCCAAATCGTGGGCGAAATTGTACAATAAGCGATGGGAGACTATGTTAGATTTCGAACGAGATTTTTTAGCTACCTATTGGGGAGACATTAAGAAAAATGAAGTTCGCCGCCGACTTGCAGAGGGGGTATATGATGCCAAGAAAAATATATCCATGCTCACTCATTTCGCAAACTATTGGGAACTTGCTAAGGCTTTGAAGATTACTGACACTCCGTTGGGCATAGTCGACGAAATTATGAGGCATTATCCGAAGGAAATTCAATCGCTATGGTTTTCGGGACAATCAGGAGACGAGATTGTCGCCGCTGAGTTTCTTCGAAAACTAGATACAATGGTATGTACGCCAGAAGAACGGAACTTAAAGAAGAGGAGTGGGGAGGAAGTTAGCAAGAAGGACAAATACCGTGACCGTTACCACGCCATAAAAAGGAGGATACACGCGATAGAAAGTGTGGGCCAAGGCGTTAGTTGCGTCAAATGCACCGAAGTTAGCGGTTCACCAAAAGGAAATTCTACAATACCTACAACCGGGAAGGAGCTAGTGGTCGCAGATAATTCGGGAAACGGACGGGGGTTGATTCATTAGTCTCCATGGATACGACTCACACAGGAGGAGGGACGCCGACGCCAAGACACAACACTGCATTGAAGATTATGATGAGTTGGGGATGGAATCCGATGAAAGGATTAGGAAAGGATGAACAAGGAATGACTGCCCCAGTAAAAGCTGAAAAGAACGTAAAAAGACGGAAAAATGGAGCGGAAGAAACGAGAACAGAGGAGGAAATGAGTGTGGAAGTATGCGTCAATTCACTGCAACATATAACTGACGAATGGAATAAATTGGAAATGATTGAAGAAAAATTGGGTAGGGAAGTTAGGGGTTTTAACAATATTTTTGAGGACCGAGATTATGAGGAAGTAGAAAAGGGTAGCACTTTACCGTTATTACCGGAAGCCAAAGCATATATAGATAACACGGAAGTTCATTGTTTAATAGACACCGGAAGTCAGATCACGTGTGTAGCACAAGAATTCTACGAAAACTATTTGACTGATGAAACGCTTTATCCGATTATGCCAGTAACAGCAATACAGATTAAGGTAGCTATAGGACACAAAAGTCAGAGAATATCTGGGTTGGTTTTAGTCCCACTACGATTTGAAAATGTTACAATAAATACGCCATGTTTAATAATACCCAAGTTGATTAGGCCCGTTATATTAGGTATCAATTGGTTGGACGAATACACAGCTGAGTTTAAATGTGGGGAAAATAGGAAGTTGAAAATAAAAACAGAAGTTGGTAAAAGGGAAATAGAATTGGTAAATTCATCGATAACTTATAGGAAACCTAAAGGTGAGATTAGCAATCAAAATTGCGCAAGTGGAAAAATAATTAGTATCGAAGTAAACCCCGAAATAAATGATACGGCGTGTCTCGAGCGTAGAATAACGACATTTGTGTCCGGGCTAGATTTGGAGTTAAAAGGGAAAGAAGGGTTGGAAAAGATTTTAATCAAACATAAGAATGTATTTAGAGACAGGCCGGGTCTCACAACTTTGTACACTCACGAAATAAAGATGACGGACGAGACGCCCTTCGTTAAGAGATCTTATCCTGTACCTTTTGCTTATAGAGATAAAGTTGACGAAAAAATTAGAGAATTGGAATTACTAGGAATCATCAGTAGGGAGGCCACACAGTTTTCTAGTCCTCTAACGTTTACTTTAAAAAAGGACGGAACCGTTAGGATTCTTTTGGATGCCAGGTTTTTAAATACTAGAATGCACGCCGAAGTAGAGAAACCACCATTAACTTCTGAGATAATACAGCGTTTTCATGGCGTAAAATTCATCACCACGATAGATCTAAATTCAGCCTACTTCCAGATACCTATCAGTCCAGAGAGTCGTAAATATACCGGGTTTGTGTACAATGGGAAATCGTATGTATACAAGGTATTGCCGCAGGGGTTAAAGACATCAGTTGGGAGTTTCTCAAGGGGAATGGACAAAATCCTCGGCCCAGGACTGAGAGAATTCTGCGCTAATTACTTGGATGATCTAATAATATATACGTGTGGGAGCCAAGAAGATCATTTCGAACATGTAGACGCGGTACTTGAGAGGTTAGAGGCAGCAAACATGACTTGTAAACTCGAAAAATGTCAATTTTTATTCACAGAAGTGCGTATGTTGGGACATATTATAACGCCTTTGGGAGTTCAAATGGATCCGGAAAAAATAGACGCGATTAAAAATTTTCCGGTACCCAAGAAAATCAAACAAGTTAGAGCTTTCCTTGGACTTTGCAATTATTACCGTAGATTCGCGAATAAATATGGGGAATCAACACGTGTTTTATGTGATTTACTTCAGAAAAATCGAACTTGGAGGTGGGGTGACTTAGAACAGCGTGCATTCGAGAAGGTGAAAACATTATTTTTAGAAACAGTTATTTTACATCATCATGATCCAAATAGTACATATTATTTACAGACAGACAGTTCGGGATTTGCAATAGGGGGGGAGTTATACCAGCTAGATAACGAAGGAAACCACCACGTTATTGGATTTATTAGCAAAGCTTTAAGGGGACCAGAGTTAAAGTGGACAACATCGGAGCAAGAGTTGTGGGCGATAATATATGCTCTACATAAATTTGAGACGTATTTAAGAGGAGTACATTTGATAATAAGAACAGATCATCAAGCGTTGACGTTTTTGAAGACATGGAAGATGTACAGTAGTCGCCTAACTCGGTGGATTTTGTATTTAAATCAATTTAACTTCACTGTAGAGTACGTTAAAGGAAAAGAAAATATAGGACCTGACATTTTATCTCGTTACTCTTGTGATGCAGAAAACGTGCAGGAGGAGAAAAACACATGCCCAGAAATAGCAGCTTTTGCGGTTAAAGGTAGACAACACATTCGAAAACACTTAGAAAATATAACAGAACTACAGAAACAGGACACATTTTTGGGAGAAATTTTCGGGTACTTGCGCAAGGGAAAATTCGGACCACCGACAAAAAATGTTAATAGGTATTTAAAAAATTACAAGAAAATAGGTAAAACTTTGTATTACACCACAGGGCTAAACAAAACGGTTTTAGCAGTACCACAGGAATTGACTGAGGAGTTAATAAAAATGATACATTTAGAAATTGGGCACGGGGGAATTTTCAAAACAGGATCAGCTATGGGAGACAGGTATTACTGGCCAGGTATGAGCCGAGACATAAAACGCATAGTAAGAGGATGTCACCTTTGTCAGATGGCGAAGCGCGAAATTCGACCAACTGTAGGGCCAAGTAAATCAATTATGACCAAAGAAGTAGGACAATTAGCTATGGCAGATCTATACGGACCATTACCGAGGGGAATGGGTGGCGTAAAATTCATATTTGTTATCCAGGATTCTTTCAGCCGATTTGTAAAATTATATAAATTGAGGATAGCAAGTACTAAGACCGTGTTAAATTGTGTAGAGGATTTTAATAAGATCATACAAATAGATGCTTTGTTAACTGATAACGGATCTCAATTTACATCGAAAAAATGGGAAAAACCACATGAATAGGATGGGTATACGAATCGTACATACTTCAGTGCGAAATCCTGGACCGAATATAACTGAGCGTGTAAATAAAGAGTTAGGAAGAATTTTTCGTATTTATTGTCACGAAAAACATACAAAATGGTCAGCTTTCCTTAAAGAAATAGAGCAGACTTACAATAATTCAATACACTGTTCAACAGGATTTTCACCAAATGAGATAGCTTTCGGGAAATCACCAACTTATAGTTTAGACAAGTATACTCAAGGGTGTGGAAAACCTACGAAAACAATAGATGAAATTAGATTGACAGCACAAAAGAATTTGGAGAAAAGCGCTACAAATCGACAAAAATATTATAATCTCAATAAAAGACTAGTAACCTATGAAATCGGAGCCATGGTCAAGTTGAAAAAGATTACACAGTCAAATTTATTGCGAAAACAAATTAAGAAATTCAACTTACTTTACGAAGGGCCGTACGTCATCGGATCAGTAGTTTACAGTAACACGTATACCCTAATTGATCCGGTAACTCGGGAAATAAAAGGAGATTATAGCGCCATACATTTAGCGAGATATTACACGAGTAACAAGGAACAACAATCAGGATTAAAGTTAGTGGAAGTCAACGAATAGAATGCGAAATTTGCAAATATTTGAAAATATTTATAAATAAATAAATAAACGACTGAGAAATACAAATAAAAATATGTTAGGATACGTCTTGGGGTAGGGGAAGAAAGAAACTTTACTAAAATGTTAGGCTATCAGTTTGTTTGCGAGGGGCGGGTCGTCGTCGAGTCTTTAAGAGTGAGTGGACAAGCTTCTTAATAAGCGACAATCGTGTTTAAATATAGAAATAGAGTAAGGTAAAAATATTCGTTAATTTTGATTTTATAATTTAGAAAAAAAAAAAGAGGGGGGGTTTTTTTTGATGTGCTAGTGAATAGAAAAAAAAAAAAAAAAAAAAAAAATTTGTTAGGTAATTAAGGACACTTAAGAGGAAAAGAATTAGAGATATTATATGACACACATAATGGTACGTTTTATAGAATAGAGTTTTAAATAAACATTGCTTAGGAGTTAGAAAAAAAAAAATGTGTTTTGAAATCTTGAAATAAAAATGTTTATCTGTAGAGATGTGGTAGAAATTAGGTAAATATAAGAAGGTAACATTAGAATTACGATATAAATAGATAGATTTCGAAAAAAAAAAAAAGGGGAAAAACGGGAACGCTGAACCAATTTGAGGATAATTAAGAACATTTATGAAAATTACAAATTAGAGTGGGTAACACTTAGGTTAGGACAATTTTGAATGAACTATGAAATAACAATTAGAAATTAAGGATTAGACAATAAAGTTTAAATAAAGAAAAAAAAAAAAAAACATGCTGGAAAATTTATATAGAACATGTATACCACTGATTGTCGGATCGGGTGAGGTCGTGCGAAAACGTATACATTTCACAAAAACTTATACTTACAAACAAAAACAATTATTTGCACACCAAGAGACCGCCCGCTTTTCAGTTGGTCGAAAGGCCGCGAGATTGTAAACAATCTTTACTTAAATCATTGTAAGGGAGGTCCTAGTCCAATTTGGTTGGGGACCACCAAAACACGCGAGTCGAGGGGCGTGTTCCAGCGAAAAAGAGATTAATTTTGAGTCTATCAAAATTACAGAAAATTCCATAAAATAAAATCTACGCGAAAAGAAAATAGAAAATACAATGAGATTCAATTCAAGATTGTTAACAATCCGATAAAACAGAGAAGAGATAGGGATAATAGGATATAGAGAAGAGATAGGGGATAACAAAATGAGGAGGGGAGATAGGGAGCAATAGGATACGGAGAAGAGATAGGGGATAACAAAATGAGGAGGGGAGATAGGGAGCAATAGGATACGGAGAAAAGATAGGGGATAACAAAATGAGGAGGGGAGATAGGGAGCAATAGGATACGGAGAAGAGATAGGGGATAACAGAATGAGGAGGGGAGATAAGGAGTAATAGGATGCGAAGAAGAGATAGGGGATAACAAAATGAGGAGGGGAGATAGGGAGCAATAGGATACGAAGAATAGATAAGGAATAACGACATGGGGAGGGAAAGGTAGCTAGCCTAAATTTGAACACAATTTCGGTGTCTAACGAAAAAAAAAAAAAAAAAAAAAAAAAAAAAGAAGAAGACGCCTACATAAAATACAACGTTAGCCACAGCAAATTGAGTTCAGAGGAGGGAACTGTGATGAATTGCATTAACCAACAGTGAAAATAAGAAAATATTGTAGCTTCCCACTTTAATTCAAAAAGAAAATACCAATTAATTATAAAACAGACACACCTGCGACATCTACCGGTTCAAAGTAAATTGAATTCTTGTTGACGATAGGGATCTACGATTAAGTAGATTGAGATAAGTATTGATGAAAAGAACACAGAGGGTGCTAGAAATCATCATTAATCAGCGTAATAATAAATAGTTGAAATCAACAGCCAATCAGGTCTAAACAGAAAGCTATAAATAACTAATGAAACCAATCACAGAATGGAGGGCGTGTTCAGATTTTGAACAAAGAAATGGACTTTGAACTAAGCGATTAACCTGAGATTTATTGAAAAAAATATCGTCATCAACCGAAAGATCAATACACTATAATGTAAACAGGGTCTCACGCTCGGTGCATTAGATACGATGACCCCAGATTTAAGATATACAATCAGTACAATGAAGGTGTTGGCAACCGCCGTTAACGAGCAAATTAATCCACATTATGTTGGAAAAACTAGGCAAGAAAATAGCAAGAAAATTATGATCAGAGGAAGGTTAAAGAAAAGACGTGTAAAACGTAAGAAAAGCTACTGTAGGGTTATTCAGCCGTATAACGAGTACATAGAAAGTCAGGGAGACCAGATTGAAAGGAAAGTGTACATTTTACATTTAAAAGGAAGAAAAACGCTGGAAATTAGGGATGTCACTCTTGTAACGTCAGGGAAAACGATTTGAAAAGGAAATCTAATGGAAAAACTGGACGTTTAAACGGAAGTGTTTATTGAACAATATAAGATTTCGACTTAATTTTGCGTTTTCAGACGAGTTTAAATAGATATCGTTATATATTTGGAATAGGGAGGTCATTCTGGTTACATTACAGTAGATAAGGCAAACAAAGGAATTGTTTTACGTCAATTGTTTGACGAAAGTTCTATGGGAAATAGGACAGACTGTAAGGAAAAATGATACATTATTTGAGTTGACGACCCCACACGCGATTTTGTTATTAAAACAGCCAGAAAGCGAACATGGTTTTAGACGATTAAACCCATTTTAATGGCTTTTGGGACGATAAAAATTATCATTGGTCCTATGGAGTGTTTACTCAAGGTAAAAACCATTATATTTTAGTACCCTCGAATAAACGCTGAGTTATTGGTGAGTACATCGAAGTCCAGACATAAACAGATGTCAAATTTTAAATTAATGTAGATTTCGAGGAGAAAGGGACGGAAGTTGTGGGATGAACCATATAACGTAATAAAAATTGACATATATTTAAGGGCCGAAGTGGGAGTATCTCCTATAAAAATGTGGTAAATGATATATTAATTAGTAACAAATAGAAAATGAAATTTTCTATTGAGGCAGCAAACATCGAAAAACGATACAGATATCAGAGTAATGTACGGTGAAACTATGGGTGAATTGATACGGCCAAAGAAAGCAAAGAAAATCTTAAATTAACAATTAATAAAATAAATACGGCTGGAAATATAAAAAATTATAGGGATGTGGAAAGTTACATGAGAATGAATGAGGAAAATCAAAAAAAAGAACATCGTGAATAAAAGGGAAATAAGAGAAAATATGAAAATTCAAGTCTACGACATAAGTAGAGACAATACAGTTTAAAACTGAATTGATCCATATAGGTGGCATAAGAATAAGAAGGAATTTAGGAAAAAGAAAATTGGAAAATGCATATTAAAGGTTTTGGCTTGAATTTGTTCATGTTCTGGTAGCGATAAACAAAATTGAGAATTATGTACAGTTTATTGAAGACGTACCTATTATATTTTGAGGAAAAAAGAGATACGAAAATCATGATATTTGAGCTAATTTTGTATGACCAACAGACAAAGGGATGAGGGGCATTTTGACGTAATATCGCCGGTCCGATCCTGGAAAAATGTTTAAACGAGATAGGGCATGAACAAAGTCGTGAAAGGTGGACCTAACGACAGTTAAACAAAAATGACAGAATCGATATATGAAATCTCGAGTTGTTACAGGTTAAATTCGTGGATCAAAGATAGCTTAGATAGGCCATTCTAATCCTGAGAGGGGGTTTAAAAGATAGGACTTAGTGAATTTTCGTTAGTCATCGCGGGATTGTGAAAAGTTGAAGGTTCGTGAGTCGCGACGAAAACGTTGGGTAATTTACTGGTGGAAAAATTCTATTAGTTAGAATCACAGGACTTAGCAAAATTTCATATTCGAGCCAGTGTTTTATAAAGATTTAAAGAAATTCAAGTCAGTGAAAATAAAAATAAAAGTTTACGTTCTATTTATTTGTGAAAAGTTAAAAGTGCTGTGATTTTGTTTAGGGGAAAATTCGGTTTTATAATCAATAAATATCATATTTTGGGACTTAGTAATCTCGCGACAAGTGTCGGTGTGGTAATTAAATAAAGTGATGTAATAATAATAAAAAGTGAAAAGAAGTTATAAAAAATTAAGTGCATCCAATTAAACGGGAAAGTTCAATGAAAATCTTTAATTAAACTGAGTGTTTTAAATAAAGTACTATAATCAAAGTGTTGTTGGTGTAGCGAAATAAAAAAATAAAAACCAGTGTTAGTTATCATAACGGTGATAGTTCCCTTAAATAAAGTGCAAATCGAACGTAATAATTTATCACAGGATTAATCTAGTGTTAGATAAAATAATAATAATAAATATAGACGTTAGAATAAATAATTAAAATTATTAAATTGCTGTTAAATGAGATTGTGGTAACTTAATAATAATTATTATTTCGGAAAGTTTAAATAAATAGTGAAATACGTTATCTTACTGCAAAATAGAAGAGTTCGGTGACAAACAAAAATAAAAATAATAAATCTCTTATTTCGTAAATAATTGTGAAGTAGTTATTGTTTAAAACTATAATTTAAGCGGAGTATTATTTTAACGATGAAATAATTATAATAATAAATCTGGAAGTTAAAGTAAATAATGAATAAATGAGCATGAAAATAATCTATTCGGTATTTAATCGTATAATTCCTTCTGCTAAATAAAAGTATGGAAGGAAAACGAACATAAAATAAGTAATCAATTGTTAATCTAATTTAAAAAGTGTTAAGTTAACCAACGAGATTTGAAATAAAATGCGGTTAGAACGATAAACATCATTTAATTTAGATAGATTAAACGGAAATAAAATAAAATTGAAGTCGGAAAAAAAAAAAAAATAAAAAAAATTTTATTTGAATTTAGTTGATGACATAGGAGTAGGTATTAGGTAAGAAAACATAACAAGGTTTTACCGTGTAGCTCCCGGTCGGATAAAATAAAACCTTAAGGGGGTAAGTTTTATTAAAAATTAAAGTATAAATATTTCCAGGTTCCAAGGAGAAAGCGGTATGCAGCAAACAGTTGGTATTTGAATTAATTTTATAACAAGATATTACTTGCTTAATATGTGATATGTATATATATTAAATATTATATATAAAATATTATATATAAAATAGATATATCTATTTATATGTATATATGTATATATATATATTATTCCAAGAAAGTTTTAATCAAAAAGAAACACACTTAAATAAAAGTAAAAGGTATCGATTACTAATACCTACTTAGAACGCACTATGCTATTTAAAAAAATAGCTGTGTGCTATAAAACATTTCAAGTTCATATTTTATACTTATTTTATTAATATATATACTATTTATTATAACTTCAGCTAATATAAAATGATCAAAAAAAATGAGTTATGATATTAGAATTTACCTCAACTATAATAACATTATATATATATATCTGTGTATTTATGTATCGAGACAAAGTATATGTATGCATTATGACTATATTTATCGGGGAACAGGTTAGACCTCGGCGAAAAGGAAATTATCACTATTAAATTCAAAAGAAAAATTTAGGACCATAAATCTCACATTCGGGAATGTTAAAGGTAAACAAATGTCTTTCGTTGAATCTAGGTCACCAGGCCAGTGGGAATGTTGACATAACTAAAATTGTTTATAAAACAACTCGGTCAGTAGGGCACCGTGTTGAGTGCTTTAGGAAGGTGTCAATCTTAGGATAGAGCAACACCATAACGTTGCGCAATTATATATATAAAAAGGGGTTAAACACAATCTTTAATTTGAACTTGAAGAGATATTTTAGGATTGAACAATTTGAAAATAATTAGATTTATTATAAGCTAAACAAATGAAAGGTACATCAAACATTTGAAAAATCACGGCATAGTCAAATAAAAGAACTTGAAGAGTATCATTGAACATTTGAGAAAAAATTTATGGATTAACTACTCTCCTAGGTAGCTAATAGGTACATCAAACATTTGAAAATCACGGGATAGTCAGATAAAAGATTATTGAAGAATTACATGGAATATTCGAGTAAAATTTTGTGGAGTAATTACTCTCATAGACATCAATCATTTACAAGAAGCAGTTGAAAAATCACGGGATAGACTAATAAAAGGTATCAATCATTTACATGAAGCAGTTGAAAAATCACGGGAGAGTAAAAATTTTTACCAAAAGTTGAACCTTGGGGGAAAATTTAGAAAACAGTTCAACAATGGGAGGCAGTGGTCGCTCCTTAAAAAATCAAGGACCATTAACCAAACACATAATAGAGATGGCAATCTCTTAAAGAAAATTGTCAACCAAATCAATCAAAAGCTTGGAATTTTCGGCACTCCAGAACAAACCGAGATAATTGCTTATTATATTAGTATTTATTAATATTTCCCACTCTTGGTATGTATATAGTCGGTCATCGGTTAAGGTTTTGTGCAGAATCCCTTTCCACGAAATCCGAGCTCGGGATTTGAGACTGGCTAGACTCAAAATTGCGAGTTATAATCCTACCCAAACGTATGTTTACATATATATCTTTCTATGTACTGTACATTGGATAATGTGGACTCGCTTACAATTAGCGTTTTAGACTCGACAGAGTTACTCTCACATCATTTCTTGTACGTAGAGCGAGGATTCACGACCCGTAACTCTACACAACACCGTGAGTATATGATTGCATATAGGACGAAACCGGTTCGCCCTAAGTAAATAGTAGACCTTGGAGGAGATGGAATTTGGGGGTTTCGGGACTCGAGGAAAGGCCTGAATAGAGTACACGACGACATGGAAGATTGACAGAACAAGGTACTAAGACCCTCTGGAAAATCGCGTCGGCTGACTGTACGAAGTTCTAGTTGATCTTTGACCATCCTGTTTACTTGTAGGAGGAAGGCGCCAAATTTTCGGCAGAAAAGGGGTATTCTGAGTTCGTCAAATTTGCAATCTATTAATTACATTAACCTACTAAACCCATCTTTATATGTACCTTATAGCAGCTGAATCGGATTGGAGAGATGACAAGCAGATACAAAACAATCATAATCAAATTTACTAACAATTAACCATTTGAGTCATACTTAATTATTTGTTCAATTAAACATGCGTAATTCGATTAGTACAGGTTATTTACGAGTTCGTTAGGATGTAGGAAAGCATAATAAGCGACGGAGGAAAGTTAGTTCATTTAGAGAAACTATTTAAAGTTAGATTTGCAAGAGAGAGACCAATACAGTTTGAAACTCAACGCTCTGACTAGAATCAAGAAGTTACCACAAAGAATGAAAGTAATTAAAGTCCCATATCATAAATCAAAAAAATTACACAACGTTTGATGGAGTTTAATTACAACATAAATACGAAAATATTTACGTTCAAGGTCGTAAATAACGTATTAATTAGTTAAGTACATATATCTCTAAAGGTATATAGTGCAAGGGAGCTTTAAGTAGCTTTCTGTAGTTATCAAAGAAAATAAGGGTCCAATTTTCATGAAGGCTTGTGTGACGTAGGGAAGGAATTTTCCATCCCTACTACACACATGCAAAGCCTTAAAAATTTAAATATCGATCAGAGTCAAAAGAAAAGTTCAAGAAAACTTGAAGGGATGAAAGAATTCCAAAAATAGAAAAAAAATCAAGAGGGGAAGATAGAATTATTACGACTGGTGCCAAGTGCCCAGGAGTAGAAAAAGAAAACAAAATCAGAATCAAAAGAGAGAGAGATTATTACAACTGGCACCTAATCATCTTAGCAAGCCCATGTATAATATGAACGTACAACGTACATACAAACTCCATCCACGTCACGTATAAATAATAACATCGCTAATGTACATATTACGGAGGATGCTGGTATGAGGCGTGTCTTTCCTTTAAGGTGTATTAATGTCCTTAGAAATAAGGGTAACGTGGCGAAATTACACTGGCGTGAATTACACGTACCAATATTACACTACCAGAATTACACACGGACGAATTACACGTGAGAATTACACCTACTTAAGGCTCGGTAGAAAGCGTAAAAAAGAAGCAGAAGATGGTTTAAAAGGAAGACATGTAAATACGAATGTACGAGGAAGCGCGCTAATGTGAAAAAAATATTATAATTCCGCTAAATTGTGAAAATATTGTTTAAAATAAATGACGATAGTTCCTCGAATTATCTTCCATTGTAATACCGGTAGATCAAGGACAGCATTCCCACCTGACGCCTGTGCTCTAAAGATTGCAATCCGTTTTTTTTTTTTTACATCAACTCCGCACAGGAGGCCCTGAAGAAAATAATTTCCCTCGGGGCCTATGTCATCTGGGATGCTGTGTGGAGGGTCTTTTTGAGGAGAGGAAGGAATGAACATTCATTGGTCTTGAAGAGACCCATGTTGTAGGAAGGAGGAAACACAGAGGCCGGCAAATCATTCCACAGCCGAGCTGTTGAACACAAGAACGAGTCGAAGAAACGACCCGTTCTCATGTAAAAACTGTCAACCGTGTACAATGTTGGGCACGCGTTTGGCGTGTTTCCCGACTATGTCCCGGTGCCGAAGGGATCAATGACGCTAGTTCCTCGGAGCATCTTCCATTGTAATACTGGTAGAACAAGGATAGCATTTCCAACCGACGGCTGTGTTCTAAAGATTGCAATCCTTCTGTTAAGATGGGAGAATCTATTAAGCGGACCGCCTTTTTTGCACAGAGTCGAGGGTATTTTTCAGGTATTTTGGAGCTCTAGAACAGAGGTGGCTGCCAAATTCAACCGTGGGGCGCACTTGTGATTTGTACAGGGTTAGCAGTTGTGTACTATTAATTGTCAAGTCAGGAGAATCTATCAAACGAACCGCCCGTTTCTGCACAGAGTCGAGGGTTTTTGATGTATTTTAGGCTAGATACCAGAGGTGGCTGCCAAATCCAACCGTGAGGTACACTTGCGATTTATACAGGGTTAGCAGTTGTGTACTATTCGCCCAGTTTCTGAGAAGTTACCTAAACTCTGGCTTCAATGGAGCCCCTTCAACTGAGCTGGTCACTTAGAATTACACCAATAATATGTCTCTTATCCTTGTGTATATATATTGCGTTTGAGTATTATCGATAGCTAAACGCCATCTATGAGTAACCTAATAGACTACTATCTAGTGCCACCTATGGGTAAGTTATTACACTAATGTCTAGGCTAATATATCTGTAACTTTGATTACCTACAGTAACTTTGATTTTTTTCATCATTTAATCACACTAAAATTTAAACCAATGTTTAAAACATATTATTTAGAGTGTGTATTGTTTGTTTTCAGTTGGCGTTATTTAAGTAGGTGTAATTCTCACCACGTACCTATAAGTGGCTTGTGTAATTCTATCCATGTGTAATTCTGGTAGTGTAATATGGGTACGGGAAGGTTAACGCTTGTGTAATTTTGCCCTGACACCAGAAATAAGATACATACAGGTAGGATGGCGCAAGTCTTGGAAAAGGGGCTGTCACCGTTAACACTTGGATGGGCGCAGAAATTCTGGAACAGGGCTGCCACAAAAAATTATACTGGTAATATTTATATTACTTACTTACTAGATTTTGATTAAGGCTCCAATAGTCCAGGAAAAAATCGAAATCGGAATTCACGCCCCTTTAAGGGGTGTTTGAAAACACTTGAGAAAAAGCTTTTGGAAAGGTTGGAAATGGTATTTGAGAGTTTTGATTTTCAGGTTGATTTCGTAAAGGCCTGTAACAAATATTAATTCCTGTTTTACGCATTGTTTATTGTAATAAAACGGAAATTTAAAATTGATTTCACGAAATCAAGCGACGCTAAGCCACACGACTATTTACCGCTCCGGCCGGGGCGTGACTGATACGAAATAGGTATAGCGTGGTCAGTAGTTCTTCGGTGGACGACATAGGGTTCACTTTGAAAAACCAAATTGGTCGACTAGCGGCCGTATTGTAAAATAACAACACAAAAATGCATATTTCATTTTAATTTGGGAAGTTCGGGCGTGAATATAATTTTTTTGCGATTATTTTAAAAGAAACTGAATTTGCCACATTATACAATAAAACCATATTCCAAAAGAGGTTTACAAATAAGAGAGTTTGAACTTGAGCGTGTTTTTTATAGACCTTATACTTTATTTTTTTATAGGCTTAATGACCAAAAAAAGACCAATGTTTTTAAGGGCCAAGGTATGTTCTACACGCAGTATTTAATTGAACACCTGTAATACTTTTAAGCGATCAAATTTTCAAAACAAAAACATATGATTTTATATGATTTTGCATATTTAGTGTGGTTTCATCTTAATTAAAATATTAATTGCATATTCCTTTATATTTCATTGAAGATTGCTAAAGAAACATAAATTCAAGAAGGATAAAAAGTAAAAACAACATCGTTCCTGGCGATTACTTTTTGGATTATTGCTGTGTTACATTTTTTTTTATCTTACGGTTCTTACAGCTTTTCATTGTCCATCAATAGGGCAGATGTGTAGAGTATTATAGGCTAAGCCTTATAGTTATTCGTATCCAGTACTATCCAGACAAAACAAAGCTGCAGACTGTAGGCCGAACGCAACATCAGATGAGAGTAGAGATCTCAGGAGTTCCACTAAAGAACACCAAGGAGTTTGTCTACCTCGGGAGCAAAATAATATGGGACGGTCGGTCTAAGAGCGAGGTCGACAGCCGTATACATCAGGCTAGGCTTGCATTCAATAAAAGGTCGAAAATAATAGAATCGAATAATATAGACCTAAAACTGAGAATACTCCTCATCAAGACCTATGGAGTATCTTGATGTACGGCTGCGAAAGATGGTGCCTATCCGAAAGAGATAAACGGAGACTAGAGGCTTTTGAGATGTGGTCCTATAGAAGACTATTAGGAATTTCCTGGAGAGACCACATTACAAATGAGGAGGTTCTCCAAGGAATCGAAGGAGGAACTGCTCAGGACCTTGTCCGAAAGGCGTGCACGATGGATCGGCCATGTTATACGACAAGAAGGCCTCTTGCATGCCATAATAGAGGGTATGACCGAGGGGACAAACTCTAGGGGACGCCCACGCCGAGAGTACCTGGAGGACCTGCTGGTGGACGTGCGCTGCTCATCCTATGCAAACTTCAAAACAGCCGCACAAGACAGGGAAGAATGGAAGAGTAGAATAGATGAAATTGCTGCAAACCAATCCCAGGATTGAAACCAGAGAGAGATATCCAGTACTACACCAAAACTAAACTCCAAAAATCTAATTCATTTTTCTTATTATATTTCTACCATCCCTAAGAGCACACTAATGCACTTCATACATAAATACATACTTCACCATAACCTGCAAAAAAGAAGAAAAGCGAAATAAGGGGAATCGTAACACGGCACAGTAGCCCAAAAATTCATCACGATAATATACTTAACCTTGAAAACATATATTGTATAATAATAAATCTCTTGTTATCTTTTTGTGAAAATTAAAAAAAAAAACAAAGAAAGACAAACATTCCCGGATTACGAATAACCTGACAATATTTGAAAATATCCCACTACCACCACAGTAAGCGAAAAATGTTGCTTGAGTCATGATTGAGGACTTAGCCAGCCGATGAATCGAATACGTGACACCTGGGTGGGACCAAACCCGATACCAACTCAGCCACTGACCGGTCAATACGTCAATATGTTACTTTCGACTGAAAATGTATGTCTGCAGAAAATAAAACATGTAGATGTAAATTACTAGCAGCGTTTTTATTTCGATTCCACATATTTATTAAAAAAAGCATGTAAATAAAATATTACATATCCTAATCATCGATGTGCCTAGGAACTTTTTGATTCTACGCATACAAAATCAAATGTTTTTGTTTTGAAAATTTGATCGCTTAGAAGTATTGTAGACGTTTCGTGTATATACTTTGGCCCTTAAAAATATCGGTCATTTTTTTTACAAGTCTTTTAATAAGCCTATAAAAAAATAAAGTATAAGGTCTAAAAAACACACTTTCAAGTCCAAACTCTCCTATTTTTAAACCCCTTTTTGGTTATGGTTTTATTGTATAATATGGCAAATTTAGTTTATTTTATAATGATCGCAAAAAAAGTTAATATTTACACCCAATCTTCCCAAAATAAAATAAAATATGCATTTTCGCGTTGTTATTTTACAATACGATTTCGTGAAAACAATTTTAAATTTCCGTTTTATTACAATACCCAATGCGTAAAACAGGAATTAATTTTTTTTACAGGCCTTTACGAAATCAACCTGTAAAACAAAACTCTCAATTACCTTTTCCAACCTTTCCAAAAGCTTTTTCTCAAGTATTTTTAAACTCCTCCCATAAAGAGCGTGAATCCGATTTCGATTTTTCCTGAACAAGTGGATCGCCTTTATATAAATATGTTTAATTGTAAAGGTTCCGTTAATTATAATAGAAGAATGGTAACTGTCACTGTTATCAATATTATAAGAAGCTAGTTACGACGTACGTTTCTCTCGAATGCTCCGGAATGACGTACGTAGATACGAGCTCTGTCTGGGAATATTAAAGTGTTATAAAGAATTAGAATTTCCAATTTTTCTCTAAGCAAAGTTTTTACTGTTTTTTTTGTTCATTGTAACTAGAAATTGGTCATAATCTCATTGTCTTAGCAGTTGAAAATTGGAACAGTTTTCTGTAATCATAAAAAATTCTAATAATATTATTTGTGTGCGCGACGTCAACCCTGTCCTAAGATTTGAGGTAACGCGAATGCCTGGTTTGAGAAATTCACCCCTTTCTGCGCCCCTAGCGCCATTACACCCCCTCCACAGCACCCCCAACCCCTTATACCCCAATTTCACACCACACTCCTCACTCCTCCACTAATTCCTTCCCGCTGCCATCTTTTCTCTATGGTATCCGCCCAACTCTCTGCCTCTTGAGCTAATCAAGGATATCTTGCTGTTGAAAGGTGTACCTAATAATAGTGTAAGGAAAATGGGTGTTCAGATTTATCGTAAATAAACTTGTAGGATCTTGTTTTTAACTATACATCTGAGAAACAACTAGATACAAATATAAACTGGAAAGAACAGTGGAGGTTATCCACCTCTTACCCGCCCTGGTATAAGTAACTGATGGTTACTCCTTCAGGCTCTCGCAAGATTCAATTTTTTTTTGTTAAACGAAGCTACATTTATTTATTTTGAATAAATCTAGACCTTCAGTGTCCTTGCTTACGTTGTTAGTAAGCAGTATGCAAGTGCTTAACAGGAAAAACAAAATGCAAAAAATGGGTTAGTAAGACAAAGATAAATTAAACAGGGCAAAAGAAAAACTCATTCATGAGGCTCCATGAGGCGGCATTGCATCTGTAAAAACCCGCAAGCGCCTGCATAAAATAGAGAACATAAGTAATACAATAAATCTCAAATCAATTGGCAAGTACCAACAAAAAATGTGAATGGCTTTCGGTCTGACCATAAACTACACTTAGCTTCCGTGTCCCTTAGCCAACCACTCACTGAAGCCTCAAAGAATGTTAACTGAATATTCGGTGTAAAATACCCGAAGACTAAAAGAAAATTCAGCGTTGGGTAGTCAGAGGCAGGACAAAGGACAGTCAAGGTCGTGTGATAAAACCTCAAGCCTGCACATGTCATTGGGGGAGGCGCAGATAGATTTGAGAAGGATCTGCAAAATTAATAATGTAACTAAGGATGAAGCAGGGACGAGATCCAGCACACCCCCATACGGGGATAGGGAAAGAACGTGTATCAAAAATAGCAGCAAAAATCGGTAGCTTTTCTTTTGTTCTAGGTTCACTGAGAAAAATATTAAACGTCGAATCAGTAATAGCCGCATACTATAGTTATGTCATTTAATAATAAAATAATAATATTGCCGCCTCCCAAATTTGAAATAATTCTATATTATTTTTAAAAATTAAATGAAATATCACATATTTCAAGTACAATTTATTTGCGCATAAGAAGATCCGAACCCGCGACCTCTGCAAACACATTTCTACCAATTATCTTGCTTTAAAATATATCCGTTTTACAAACAGCATTGTAGATCCATATTTAAAAATCTCTCAAAAGCCAGTATAAATTTCAAGGAGTTTTTCAATACATTACTCATTTGATGACGTAATAGCTCACCCTTTGAAAGTACTTTCCGCTGCTTGAAAACGGATTTCTTCTCTTAATGTTATGTACTTACGAGTATAATATTATTACACTTAGTTTTAAAATATTTCTTATTTTTTGTCAACAACGAGAAGAAGGCACAGCGATTCAACAGCGATTCAACAGAAGGCGATTTTTCGCAAAAACAGCGCTATACACGGTGTCCGGAAACTCGTAGTACAAGCGGGAAACTGGTAAATCTACATCACATTCGGAGTCGATTTGTGATATAACTTTTTTGATTTGAGCTTTCGTTTTCGAGTAAATCGGGTCCGAAGTTGGAATTTTTTTGGTTAAATTTGAAAAAAAATTTCACTAGGGGGTTGATTTCAGCTGTGTAATGTCTTATAAAATGCATCGAAGGGTAAACTGGGCTCAAAATTTTTTTTAAACCTTTAGTTGCCGAAAAAATTGAAAAATAGAAAAAAAAAAATATTAAAATCGAAATGCTCAGATCGAAAAAAATAAGTTTTTTGGGTTCTCTACGTGATGTAGATTCACCAGTTTCCCGATTGTACTACGAGTTTTCGGACACGTTGTATAAGTTGTCCAAATTTATTATTATTATTATTATAAGGCAGCATTTTTTTTTTTACATGAGCTCCACATAGGAGACCCCGAGGGAAATAATTTCCCTCAGGGCCTATGTCATCTGGTGGGATGATGTGTGGAGGGTTTTTAAAGGAAAGGTAGAAGATGAGATTTCTGGGAAGGAAAAGGGTTTAAGGTGTGGGTAGGAATCTGGGGTTCAGTGTGTCCTGGTCATCCGCCTCCAAGACCTAGACAAACCTCACCCCATGAACCCGGGCACCCCTGCTAAATCACCAAACGTAGCGAACCACTTGAGGTGACCTATGGCAGAGGTGTTGGTTATCCAATAAAGGTTCTCGGGGCGGCGGTACCCGTTCCCGCCTCCCAATTTGAAAAACGTTGTTTCGAAGGCTATTTAATTTTATAGTAAAATAAATTCTTAGATTAGGTTGACTGCCGGCGTGGTGCAGCGGCAAGGCTATTGACTCGCAATCCGAAGGTCGCAGGATCGAATCCCGGCGTGGGCAAACAAATATTATTTCAATAATTTGTGTTATTTCACAGTTAATTCATTAAAAATAATGTGTAGTATATTTGCAGCACGTTCCAGAGTGGAAGATACTCTCAGTATCACCCTGGTATAAGACCACCATTCAGATTTCAAACGTTGCTTGAAATGGCGTTAGCCGTGTTTGGTGACCAGATCTGATTAGTCAGGTACTTCCCCACCTTCTTCTTTCCCATCTCATTTCCCTCCCCACTACCTCCGAACAACCCCAAATGGGGATGCCATAGACTCTCTGGCTCCAGACGGGAGCAGCTGAGACTATTGTGAGGTATTACTATAAAAAAAATTATTATACGACGGTAGTGTTACTGCGTTCCAATGTTACCCAACTTATATTTCTAATCCGTACATATTATTTTTGCGGATTTGGAAATGGGTTGATAAGTTGACATTTTGTAAGTGAGGGCGTTGCCCCCAAAAGGGAAGGCTTGAGGGTTAGCTGGTACTTGAGCAAGTAGTAGGTAGATTGTACCTTTAACCCTTGTATAAGGGTAGGTACTAACAGTTGTGTTTTATCGCCCATTAGGTATGTAACCAATCTCTGATTCGGTGATAATGCAGTGACCAATGGCATATTTTATGAATGGGGTAAGAACAATATAAGACTGTTTTTTTTATAAATCGTTAAAAATTATTTTTTAAAAGAAATATGACAAAACTAATTAAGGCGATCCAACAGTTCAGGAAAAAATCGAAATCGGAATTCACGCCCTTTTTTGGGAGGAGTTTAAAAATACTCGAGAAAAAGCTTTTGGAAAGGTTGGAAAAGGTATTTGAGACTTTTTTTACAGGTTGATTTTGTAATGGCCTATAAAAAATATTAATTCCTTTTTTTCGCATTGTTTATTGTAAGAAAACGGAAATTTAAAATTAATTTCACGAAACTAAGCGAAGCGGAGTCACACAACTGTCTCCCGCTCCGGCCGGGGCGTGACTGAAACGAAAAAGGTGTTGCCCAGTGCATGGTTCTTGTGCCCAAGCCATAAGGGTCACTTCAAGAATCCAAATTCATAGAGTGCGGGCCGTATTGATTGATGTCAAAAATAACAACGAGAAAATGCGTATTTTATTTTATTTTGTGAATTTCGGGTATAAATATAATTTTTTTTGGGATTATTATAAAAGAAACTAAATTTGCCACATTATACAATAAAACGAAATCTGAAAAGGGGTTTATAAATAGGAGAGTTTGGACATGAAAGTGTTTTTTATAGACCTTATAATTTATTTTTTTAAAGGCTTATTAAAAGACTTATTAAAAAAAATGACCGATATTTTTAAGGGCCAGGGTATGTTCTACACACAGTATTTAAGAGCGTTTAACCAGCCAGCGGACGTAAATCCACATTTCGTCGAAAGTTGTTCTTCCGATCGTGCAGGGCGGTTACAATGAGAAAGATTGATTATTCTCCGTACCAGCTTTTTTAAATTATAACTCAATATCGAATTTATTTCAATCCAAATTAGCTTTAATTTATACCTTCATCCAAAAATGCTGAAAGGCGTGATGATAAAACTATTAAAATAGTGTACTTTTTGTAGTTATTTTTTGATTATAAGTATTTATCATTTTTCAAAAATGTCTAAATTTAATAAGAATGTTAAAAAAATCTGAAATATATTAGTTTGTAAGTGCGCAAATAAATACACAAATGGACCAATTTTCATCAAGAAACACATGTACGTACATATTTTTTAATGATTTTATTGAAACTAAAATTAAAATTCTAATACATAACTTTGCTAGATAATGTATTGATTTATTTAGGTATTTATTTTTTTTTTTTTTTACATGAGCTCCACACAGGAGGCCCTGAGGAAAACAATTTCCCTCAGGGCCTATGTCATCTTTGGGGATGCTGTGTGGAGGGTTTTTTTAAGGAAAGGAAGGAGAGGAGAGTTCTGGGAAGGAAAAGGGTTTAAGGGGTGGGTAGGAATCTGGGGTTCAGTGTGTCTTAGTCATCCGCCTCCAAGACCTAGACAAACCTCACCCCATGAACCCGGGCACCCCTGCTAAATCACCAAACGTAGCAAACCACTTGGGGTGACCTATGGCAGAGGTGTTGCTTCATTTTACTGCATGATTACATTATTTGAAATGGGTGTGGTATAATTCAAAAACTTTTTTGAAAATTTAACAAATCTGCCAACGACCTATGGAATAACCTTATTATACTAAAAATTAAAAAAAAAATCTAAAAATTTATTACATAACTATGCTAGATAAAAGAACAATCTTTCGAAATCCATTTATTATTTTTTGTGGAAAAGAGTCAATACGTCTAAAAACTTTTTTGAAAATGACGTATTTCCGGCTTTCTCTGGTAATGCTCTCTCAATTGAAGTATCTATAATACTTCTAAGCTATTAAATTTTCAAAACAAAAACATGTGATTTTGTATGATTTTGCATTATTTAGTATGGCTTCATCTTAATATATGAGGAACTCAGTATCAAAGTGGGACGTAAGCCATTTGGATTATTTTTTAGTAGAGTGAGTTTCTTGTTTCGAATATGCCGGTATGAAATATCTGAATTTTTTTTTCTACCTGCTTAATCCTTGCGCATAAAGAATCACATGCTACAAATAACATTCTATAATTTAATACCCTAACTATTTTATTTTTAAATTTTAAAATGCCGATGTCCGCTTTTGATACTAAAACGAGCAATTGTCCGTTTTTGAAACAAAGTCTTACAAAGGTCCAGGGTCCATAATATGAAATAAAAGGCTATTCAAGTTCACTTCAATGAAGTTTATTTTTTAAACGACTTCAAAAAGGAGGAGGTTCTCAATTCGACTGTATTTTTTTATTTATTTTTTTTCATGTTTGTTACCTCAGAACTTTTGACTGGGTGAACCGATATTGATGATTTTTTTTTTATTTGAAAGCTGGTGCTCCCCGTGTAGTCCCATTTTAATTTGGTCCAGTTCCGACAATGGCATCCATGAGAAAACCATAGAAGTTTTAAATTTGCACTAAGTATGTGCGCGACAAATGGACGAATAACTCAATATCACGCCAACCGATTTCGATGATTCTTTTTTTATTGGAAAGGATGTACTTCAAGGGTAATTTGATGAGAGTTTGGTTAGGTTCTGATTATCGGATCTATGACAAATTAACGAAACTCGGCCGAATCTCTTAATTTGATCCTAAAGTCGCTATGGTCAAATTATGTCTGTCTCATATGAGCAGCACGTTTAGTAGGTTTACCCATATTCAGACAAATAAGTTAGTGTACTTCAGATTCACTAAAAATCAAAAATAAACAATTATTTTAACAAAACAAAAAAACAACTTAAAAAAATGCACTAAAAAGTAAAAAAAATAAATTCGTATTCTTCTACAATTTCATAATCAACTTACTTTTTCTAATCATCAATATGTAGGTACGATTGTTATTTTTGGAGTCGGTGTAAGCAAGTCGCTTGTGCGACACAAGCACATCTCACCTATAACTATGTATGTAGTTACAAACCTACCTTGACTGACACCGATTCCAAAAGTAACAATCGTACCTACATATTGATGAGTTTATTTTTTAATTAATAATATAATAAAAAATTGTTACATATAAAATTACTCACCTTGTGATAATAATAAGCCAACTCCGGTATAAACGCAAAATAAACTCAATATTTTATTAATCAATATATTATAATTTTCATTTCTAATTTTAATTATATTCGTCAAAATGGGTCACACAATAAAATATTAGAGTTCAGACTGGATAAGGAAAAAAATCCGTTTGAATTTGATGTACAATGCGCTTCATAGACAGCGATGATAGCTTAGATAAAGGTTATAAATATAGGTTTAAAATGGTTTTTGAATCCATGTAGCTATGTGTGTGATGATAAACAAAAATTTTAACAAAACCAAAAAACGACTTCAAAAAATGCACTAAAAAGTAAAAAAATAATTTCGTATTCTTCTACAACTTTATAATCAACTTACCTTTTCTACTCATCAATATGTACGTACGATTGTTATTTTTGGAGTCGGTGTCGGCGGGAGAGGAGCTGTCAAGTGAACACGCCGGGCCGCGGGTACCTTGGTTGACACCGACTCCAAAAATAACAATCGTACCTACATATTGATGAGTAGAAAGGGTAAGTTGATTATAAAGTTGTAGAAGAATACGAAATTATTTTTTACTTTTTAGTGCATTTTTTAAAGTCGTTTTTTTGTTTTGTTAAAATTTTAGTTTATTTTTTGATTTTTAGTGAATCTGAAGTACACTAACTAATTCGATTAAGATTCGGCCGAGAATCGTAAATTTGTTCTTCAGAATTGGAGAGTTCCGTTACTTTGTCATGGATCCCATAATCAGAACCTAACCAAACTCTCGTCAAACTACCCTTGAAGTACATCCTTTCCAATAAAAAAAGAATCATCGAAATCGGTTGGCGTGATATTGAGTTATTCGTCGCGCACATACTTGATGCAAATTTAAGACTTATATGATTTTCTCATGGATGCCATTGTCAGAACTGGACCAAATTAAAATGGGATCACACGGGAAGCACCAGCTTTCAAATAAAAAAAGAATCATCAATATCGGTTCACCCAGTCGAAAGTTCTGAGGTAACAAACATAAAAAAAATTAAAAAATACAGTCGAATTGAGAACCTCCTCCGTTTCGAAGTCGTTTAAAAAGAGACTTAAATTTTCACACTCCACTGAAATAAAATAATAAAACAAATGTTCCCACTGTGATTGTGAACAGAAACATCACAGTTTTATCTTAATTTCTCAAAGAATGCATATTTCATGATATAAGTGAGTAGAAACAAAAAGACTAACTAAAGAAAGATATTTCTATGGCATATACTTTGAGCTTACAGATTCTGAGCTATGAAGTCGAAAATGTGCTAAACTGTTTCTGATCACCCCATTCTACGGTATCATCTTTTTTTTCTTATCGAACAGCATGAAACTTAAATGAAATTCGCAAACCTCCAAAACTACATGAAACAACACCACGAAAGGGTATGAAATAATATAATTATAATAATATTTGTATTTTCTGCTTTTGCGTTATAAATAGAGAACTCCAGTCCATTTTTTAAATTTTTTTAATGAACCTTCTAACTTAAATAACTGCATTTTTATTTTTATTTTTAGAGTTAGTTTTAATAGATAAAATAATTGTCAAAGTTTTAATTTTTCAAGACCCCCCAAAAACCACCGGAAATAAATATGGTAAATCTTGTGACGTCATCACTCCTGAAAAATTGGTATAGGATTGGCCAATCAGCTGATCTACTGCCGCCATTTTGAAATCCGTTGTTCCGTTGTTCGAAGTATTCTCCCTAGAAGAAGCATTACTATTTTTTTTGCGCAGTAGTTTTTCAATATTTTAAATAATAGAGATAAACTAATAGAGATACCTCTATTTTTAATACTGAATTATTTAGGCTAAAATATTGTTTCAATAAACACAACAACTAAATCTCTATAGATAGTACGAAATAAAGAATAACATGAAATGTTGTTAATACTGATGGCTTGTGCCATACATACATTTCAATTGTTTTCAATACAACGTGATACAATGACTGGTGACGCGTGACGTCAGCACTAACCATTCAATCGTACCAACATTACAGTGTATTTTAACGAGACATTAAAAAATGCACTTTTTAATATTTTTTTACGAACTCTACATTTAATATTATGAAAAAAAAACTTATATATTCAGAATCAGCGTTTATTGGTCTATTTGAACATATTTATTTAAAGACATAATATTTTTCACTGGAGTTCCTTATTATATTATGTTATAAATATTTCCTTATCTTTCTTCCACGTTCTAAACCATAAACAAACCTGACAATTATTTGAACACAGGGTTGCTACCCAGAGCGTGATTCTAACTTACTAATTTGTAATTCTCAGATGATTTAGTACTAAACTTATTAAAATTACAAACACCACTAAGATTTGAAATCGCCATAAGCTGAACCTAAACAAGATACCAACCTCATAAATATAAATTAGGCGTAAATTATTGCAGGCGACATTGGAATATGTACATGTGTTTTAGATAAACGATTTGATACCATTTTAAGAGTACTCTTTGTGGATGATTGTGTACATAAGTGCTGTTTTCAAGGTAGGGAATAACCAGACAAAACCGGAAATATGTCATTTTTAAATCAAATTTTAGACGTATTGACTCTTTTCCACAAAAAATTATTAATTAATTTCGAAAGACTCGGTCTTTTATCTAGTAAAGCTATATTTTAAATTTTGAGAAAATATGTTTATTTTTAGTACAAAAAGGTTTTACCTTAGGCCGTTGGCAGATTTGTTAAATTTTCAAACAAAATTTTGTATTATACAACATACATATCAAATCATATAATCATGCAGTAAAATAAATCGATAAATTATCTATGAAAGCTTCGTTTCAGATTTTTAATTTTAGTTTAAATAAAATCATTTAAAAAAAGATCCGCACACGTGTTTTGTGACGAAAATACATCAGTTTGTCTATTTATTTACGGTCTTACAAACTAATATATTTAGGATTTTTTTAACATTCTTATTTTGCTTAGACAATGTTAAAAAATTATAAATACTTATGATCAAAATATAATTACAAAAAGTACATAATTTTAATATTTTTATCAACACGCCTTTCAGGATTTTTGAATGTAGGTATAAATTAAAGGAAATTTTGAATGAAATAAAATCGATATTGAGTTATTATTTAAAAAAGCTGGTACCTATAATAATTAATCTTTATCATTGGAACCGCCATGCATGATCGACGTAATATGAATTCTCGGCCGCTGGCTGGTTAATGGCCCTTATCCCGTTTAATCACAGAAGACCAAAATTGTCCCAGCCCACATTGGTCTCAAATAAATCGCTGAATCTCCCTTACTATCAAAGTTATAAATATGTTCTAATCGGTGTTAGATAGTGAAATCAACACGCTATATATTCAAATTTAAAAAATAACCATAAAAAAGTAAAATGTACACCTTTATGCAAGTTGATAATTTTTTTTTTAAATTTCCGAATTTTTAATTAATTATTTTTACATGGAACGACAAAAAAGCGAGGTGACCATAACGTTTAAAATACATTTTTCTAATAAAATATTTATGTGTTTTTATTTATTTTTGTTATCAGTAATTTGAGTTAAAAAATGTAATGCCATTTTGAAACCCTTTTTATGTTGCAAAAAATTTATATTTCAAAAATTATATGTTTATTTCAAATTATAAAATTTTATAGCGTATTTTATCACCTTTCTAAAACAATTTTTAGTTTTGGAATATGTTCAGAAATATTCCATTTATTTGCATTTTATTGTAAAGCGGAAATATTTTGAGCATCTGAATAATACGCAAAATTTTTGAAGAGTTGCAAAGCACTAGGTACGAAGTAAGGCAAAATCATATGTTTTGATGCTGTCGTTCCACCACTGCGGACACATTAACCCCCTGATTCCCATCCATCCCTCTATAAAATTTCTTTCCTTCCTTTCTTCAAAAAGTACACGCACGCGGCATCCCCAAAGATGACATAGGCTCTGAGAGATTTTTTTTGGAGTGGAGGTAGGTAATGTAAAAAAAAATCGCATGTATACGAGATGGATTAACCCGTCTGCTTGGTTCAATATATTCGCACCTCACAATCCGGAAGCCTCAGTTTTGCGCGTAAATTCTGAAACTGTCACTTTGGACCGAGATTGTAAAATATCTTTGCAAGATAGCTTTCATGTTTCAAAGACAATAAGAAGCATAATTTTGTTCTCTTTCTGGTTAAAAGAAAAAATACATATGTTTGCATGAGAGGCAGAGAGATATATAGCTTTTAATATGTAAGGTCGCTCGGGACGTTTTTGGTCTTATGAAAGTATAACGCGATAACGTGTTTTGGGATGTATTTATTAATAACCTAAAGAGATTTTCCGGCTTTTCCTGTATGGGAGCTGCCAAGAATCGGTAAAATTGCTATCACGGGAAGTCTTTTGCCCAAATCTGGTCGCTAGAAGATAGCGTATGAAAAAGATTTTTGTACATAGATACATTTATATTACTCGTATGCGATTAGCGGCTACGTGAACATGCTTACAACGACTCTAACTTATTCAAACTCCTCGTGATAATGTAAAGGGCATAATTTCTAACTTACCCCTTTCGCTAAAACAAAATTTGACCAAATAAATTGATTTGCAATGCACCACCACTGGCCATTAGACAGAACACAAAATACACTAAATATAAATTAGACACCATAGACATCCAAATGGATAGACAAGCAGTTACAGATGAGGGGTAAAACCAAACTATGGAGAGCGAAGAGGGGAAAGATGACTGTCATTCGTTGAACAATCAATCTGACAGTATATAGGCATCTCGCATTACAATATCACCATTTAGTTCTTAAAAGCAAAATCTGCTTTGAATGAATAGACCTTTTTACATGGGAGCGCGAATTGCTTGCCACGTTCAAAACATATTTGCTAAGGCCAAATGCTCGCCCCAAAAAGACTCGCGCCAATACACATATCAATATTTTGTTTCCGTGTTTAGTTAGAACACTTTTACAAATGTTTCATAATTTACTTACCCCTGTAACCAGCGACGAGCACATTGGGGTCCGGCCACATTCGCTATGTGTACATTGATACGTAGATATATTGTATAGCACAAGCTGCCGTTATTTCGTTAAATGTATGGATGTCAGCTTCTCGCTGTTCACTGCAAGAATGATGACGTCACACATTTTAGATTCAAGCGAGGCTATATCCCCTCCCCATGGAGCGAGCCGGTTCCAAGGAGGAGCTACAGCCGGCGCCATGTGGAGGGGGAAATAATACGTTTTTATCACTTAGGGCAGGTCCAGATATATTCATATGTCCGTGTTAGACACCGAGTCTTGAATCTCAAAACCGTGGTTTCAACAAATCGACCATTTTTCCAAAAAATAAATTGCCTTGCTTATTCAAATGAGAATTATCCCATTCCTTCTCACCTTTTTGAAATTCACGCCCATGACTCCCCAGATTGCACATTCTGTGATCTTGAAGTGGTAATTTTAAATTACATGCTTTTTGGTTGTCTTTCTCTAAACAAATATCCTCTCTTCTATTGCCTCCCCTCCATTCAACATCTCATCTCGACTCGACTCCAATCTTCCACATAATTTTGGAATTAGCACATTTAAATAAATATTTTAAATCACCTTTCTTCTCTCTATAATTTGAAATGATGGCCTAGAACATCCTTGAAGGATGAAAGTCAGGAACATTGAAATAAAATAAAAAATGACTTGGGTCTCTAGCAGTACCTACCTACAAGAAATTCTTGATAGGAATAATAATATATATATATTATAAATTAAATCACAGAAGCGTACCTATTTTTTGGAATTTTCGTAGGTGATAATATATATAATTTGGTATTTAATTATTACATAAGGTATTATAATAAACAATAATAATAATGCAGTCAAATTCAATGTTGTTGTTAGTGCACTACTCCCCGCTAGATGGCAGTTTGCCGCTAGAAATGTTTTGCATAAATTAATTATTTCACCCCTTTGAACTTTGAAAATTTTTGGTAAGGTGGCACTATACAAGAAATCTGTTGAACTTAAAACATCAATTTATTATTATTTTTATCGATAAAAAAATACGATAATTTTTTCTTAAAAATGATTGCCATATTTATTAAAATTACAATGATTAAAAATATAATGTTTATTTTTATTAGCTGAGTTTTTCCTAGTCAATCATAGATGTCGCTAGTATAAGGATTTATTTTATTAAGAGGGTTGATCGCTTCTCGAATTTATGAAAACAATGATCTCCAAAACATTTTTTTTTTAATATTATTTACACTAATTTTAGTTATTCTAAATCGGTAGATAGCCAGTTTTGAAGTCATAAAGTATGGTGTATTTTGAAAATCTGTCAAATCTTTCACTAGTTCTCCACTGGATATAATGAAATATAATCCCATAAAAATATTATAATAAATTTTAAAGTATTTGTTCGTATTCCCGCTGCATTATTTTTTTGTTCGTAGATGTACCCAGTGAGGGCTGCTTTTACTTCCCTGCCCCTAGACGCCATGGCCATTAAAGTATACAATAACCTTCCACATGATATTAAACAAATACAAGATACACTCAGATTTAAGTCATCACTAAAAACATTCCTTCTGATCAGGTCTCATTACACATTAAGTGAATACCTCACATAGGTACAACTGTTTTAATATTTATGTTTATATAATAAATTAAAACAAATTCACTTTGTATTACACCACTTTTATATTTATATTTCATTTGTGTTAAAATCTGTACAACATGTTAGGTTGACTGGAAGAAATAGGATATAGGTACCTATAAGTTATACCTTTTGTAATAAATGTAAATTTTGTACAATAAATGATTTTGATTTTGATTTAGACGCCTTTCCGAACTACCCATAACACAGCGCCACAGTTTTTTTTCAGTTTTAAAGCAATTCCCATACGTACAAACTCAATTATTGGCTTAAGATGAAGCCATACTGAATAATGAACATTTGATCGCTTAAAAGTACATAGGAGCTTCAATTAAATACTGCGTGTAGAACATACCTTATTTTATGGCTTCTGTGTTTCCTCCTTCCTACAACATGGGTCTCTTCAAGACCAATGTTCATTCCTTCCTCTCCTCAAAAAGACCCTCCACACAGCATCCCAGATGACATAGGCCCTGAGGGAAATTATTTTCCTCAGGGCCTCCTGTGTGGAGTAAATGTAAAAAAAAAATCCTTGGCCCTTAAAAATATCGGTAATTTTTTTAAAAAGCTTATAAAAAATTAAGGTATAAGGTCTATATTAAGCACTTTCAAGTCCAAACTCTCCTATTTATAAACCCCTTTTCGCATATGGTTTTATTGTTTAATATGGCCAAATCAGTTTATTTTATAATAATCGCAAAACAAAATTGATATTTACGCCCGAACTACCCAAAATAAAATAAAATAACCATTTTCGCGTTATTATTTTACAATACGGCCGCTAGTCGACGATTTGGATTTTAAAAGTGAACCTTATACCGTCCACCGAAGAACTACTCACTCGTCACACCCATTTTCTAGTCAGTCCTCCGCCGGCCGTAGCGGGGAACACGTCGGTTATATAGGCTCCACGTCGCTTAGTTTCGTGAAATCAATTTTAAATTTCCGTTTTATTACAATAAACATTGCGTAAAAAAGGAGTTGATGTTTTTTACAGACCTTTACAAAATCAACTTGTAAAAATAATTCTCAAATACATTTTCCAACTTTTCCAAAAGCTTTTTCTCAAGCATTTTTTAACTCCTCCGACTGGAGAGGTCAAAGTGTCTCCCTCAACCAGTCTCTTCCGATCCGAACCGCCACGCCACGAAAGGCAACCTCACCCAATGTACCCGGGCACCCCGGCTAAGTAAGCAAACATACTTGCGAACCAGTTGGGATGACCTATGGCAGAGGTGTTGGTTATCTACTGAATGGTTCCCGAGGCGGCGGCACCCATACCCGCCTCCCAAACCGAAAACAACGTACTTAGTAAAACTGTTTACCTCAAATCATTTTAATATGATATCTCATCGATCAATCACGAAATTAACCATCCAATAGAATTATCAGATAAATCTAACATCTGAAAGAAGTGTGGGCGATGCTTTCACTGAATATACTCGTATTATGACTAGGCTATTCTGGTCTTTAGCCGAAGCCTTTTCAGGGCTTTCAGGGCCTTTCTTATAAGAGCCTATGCTCTAAGATTTGATAGCACCTAACGTAGATAACTTGGGGTAGAGTATACACGGGGTAGATAACAGGGGTGACTTTGAAGATGCCATTTTGACATAATGGTTCCCATTTACGACACATTACTCGGTCACATTATAGGCTTAGATTAGAGCCCTATTATTTTGATTACAATGCAACTTCTTAACATTAGGATGAATTTATAAGTAGAAAAGATTAATTTAGGATAAACTAGATTGCACTTTTAAATAAATAAAATAAAATAATTGCAAAATTAACAAGACAGCCGAATTCCCATACCCGACTCCAATTTATGAGGAGGGTATGGGTACCAACAGCCCGTTGTTTGGATTTGAACGGATTTGGATCATTTGTTGGATAACCAACTCTTCTGCCGTCGGTCACCACAAGTGGTTCGCTACGTTTGATAACTTAGCAGGGGTGCCCGGGATTGGTAGAAGTTAGTTTGTGGACACCCTATGACCTCTCAAGGTGGTCTCTCTCGAACCATCAACCAACCAACCTTAGATTCTTACCTACTCATCGTACCTTTTTCCTTCTAAGAACTTCCTCTCCTTCCTTTCCTTAAAAATACCCTCCACAAAGCATCTCCTAATATGACATATAATGTACACACGAGGTTAATGTAAAAAGGACCATCTTAGGGGGCATACATTAATTACGTCAGCTGTTTTTTTTTCAATTGGGACTCTTCCCCCATCTTGGTGAGATTAAGGGGGACCCCCCCCCCCCTCCCCCTCACGTGAGATTCATACCGCAGTTGCTATTTTTTTCATTGTCTCTACCATTTTTGTTACTTTTAAAAACTCAGAACTTTTTCTTTTACTTTTTTCTAATCGAATATATGTTTTTCAACCCCCCCCCCCCCATTTTGAGCTCACTTAATTAATGTATACCCCCTTTATTTATTTGAGTATTTTTTTTATTTATGTCTGTATTTTTCAGAGTTATTGATATTTAAAAAAAAAATTATGGTTTTTTTTTTTTTTTTTACAGTGAATACCGCACAAGAATCTCAACTGCTCCCGTCTGGAGCCAGTGAGACTATGGCATCCCCAATTGGGGTATGTTGTGAGGCTGAAGGTAGTGGGGAGGGGAAGGAGGTGGGGAAGAGGAAGGTTGGGAAGTACCTGGCTATTCAGATCTGGTCACTAAACACGGCTAAAGCCATTTTCAAGCAACGTTTCAATTCTGAATGGTGGTCTTACACCAGGGCGATACTAATAGTATCTTCCACTCTGGAACATGCCGCAAATATACTATATATTATTTTAAATGAATTAATTGTGAAATAACACAAATTAATCAAATAAAATTTATTTGCGCATGCCGGGTTCGAACCCGCGACCTCCGGAATGTGAGTCAAGAGTCTTAGCCACTGGACGACGGAGGTCGTCGAATACATATAAAGCTTTGTGATCTTATTATTACATAATTAAGGGACCCTTTTCATGTAAAACCAGAAATTGGATTTGAGGCCAAATTACCCAACAAAACTGTGTTTTTTTTACATTTTAGCTCCACACAGGAAGCCCTGAGAAAATATTTTCCATCATGATCTATATCATCTTAACAGTTACCGTGTGGAGGGTATTTTTTAAGGATAGGAAGGAGACGAAGTTCTGTGAAGGAAAAAGGTGTGGAGGGTACTGTTCAAAACATTGTGCATATATTTTCGTATAGGTGATCAATGAACCGGTGTATGCAATTTTTAGCCATAAGTTGTTTTTAATTGTTTGCCTATCTTGTAGTTTTACTAGTTTTAGAAATGTTTTATAAGTTTGTACAGCGCCCTTGGGGTGATTTTTAAGTCTTTAAGAAAATTTTCCTATTTTTTAACTGAAAGTCGTTTATGTTTATAATTCGGCAGCATAACTTCTTTTTTTAAAATGCACGCCATTTAGTCGGTTGATGTCGTAGCCGAGCACTAGTGATCTCGTTCGAGAGGCGGAATTTTAAAGTTCCGACATAGTTTAGTTGCCATCATGCGTTGGAATACTGAGGAGCGTACGTTTGCCGATGAAGCTTACTTTTTGAACGGATGTTCTGTGATCGCAACCCGGCGTGCCTTTCGGAGTCGCTTTAATTTAGCCTCTGTCCCGGACCGGAAATCAATTGTTATATGGGTCACTACATTCAGACAAACTGCAAGTGCGACAGAGTAGAGTCCCTTGTCCCATTAGATCACCGAGCATTGATGGCTGTTTTGAGGGAACACTTCCCAGCAGAGGCGGCCCCTTCCTTAGTGCATATGTGCACTGCACTGCCGAACGTCCATATACGTCAGAAGTGTAAATTAGTACATCCTCTCCAATCCCGCCAATTCGTTACAAAATCTTTACCAATTATTGTCTAAACTCCCTTCCATGAGAGAAAGGAATTCGTGCACATTTTGTTATGCCCAGGCGTGACGTCACACGAAGTTATATTTCTATTGGGATCTTCTCCAGGTGCTGGAGTGCTCGTGCCCATGAAATGAGCAAGACAGGTATAGACCCATAATGACGATTGACGTGTGAAAGCAGAGAAGACATATGGTGCCTGCGTGCATTAGCGGAGCAAATGACAAAAAATTAAACTTGCGTAATATGGTACCGCTTCGGAATGAAATAGTTATGTTCGACGAATTTAAGACGAAATAACAATGTTATGTTTTAACCTGTTTTAACGCCATCGGCCGCCGGCACGGCGCTGTATTGTTTCGGTATTGACAGCATTTTAACAGTTTTTGCCAAGTTTATTCTGTAAAAAAAACTTATTTAAAAATGAGTGCTACTGAAAACATTGCGATTAACGTAGATTTTATCAAATGTAACTTAGTGGAGTGTTTTAGTGAAACGGTTAAACTTTTAAAAATAATTTGTACTATTCCAATGACAACTATTGAGTGCGAACGGTGTTTTTTTACGTTAAAACGTGTAAAAACATTTCTGGGGAACACTTCGTCCCAAGATCGGCTTAATGCTTTGTCAACGTTGAGCATCGAAAATGGTTTGATCTTTTATTTTTTATTTTTTATTTATTTATTTATTAATTTTCAACGCCCTGATGGGCTTTTACATGACAAGTTTATAATACAGAATATCTTCTATACCAGACTTTAATAATCGTGTCATTGAAGTATTTTCACAAATGAACGAGCGACGAATGGATTTACTCTACAAGTGAACGTTTGCATTAGGTATGTCAACCCCCTAATCACTTTATTTTCCCATGTTGATGTTACCTATTTTGTGAAATGCACTGCTCGCGAATTTTGTCACGGGCTTCCCAGAGCAACTCATCTCAATTAGGGGCGATTTGGAGTGGCCAGCCCGCTTTGTCCTCTTGTGACTTTTTCCAATGGGTTTTTTGAAATTCCGTGTTTTTGTTAACCGTCCAAGGACCCTACAACGTTTGAAGACCAACATCCAGGAAGAAATTGCCAGGATAACGCCTGATATGCTGGCAAGAGTCATGATAAACGCCAGAAATCGGTTTACTCCGTGTATGGAGAATGGGGGACATCACCTACCTGATTTGATCTTCAAAACTGAGTAAAACAAAACTGTAGGTATGTGCCTACATTATAACAAAAAACAATTAAAAATTTCCGATTCACACAATGGGTTTTATTAAGTTTTGAAAAAAGGAAGTTATGCTTCCGCACCCTAGTTAGTCTATGATTAGCATTGATTCCTAAATAATACTAAATCCTGCTCTGACAACAAGAGCCTACCTACTGGATAAATTTATTTCTCTTTGGCCGTCTTCCTATCCTCGCCATCTTTCTACTCCGCACGCAATTAGCTTAGCACGTGTTCGAGATTCCGTGTTTCGCGAGCCAAACTCCGCCAAGGAAAACTACGTCAACGCTTTCCCGTCACAGAGACAAATCTTGGCAGAGCACAAAGGTCTGAAAAGTAAATTTACCGGACAAAAATGAATACGATTTTTTTCTATAGTTTTTATGGAAGACGTCTTCAGTGGCAGAGCATTAACATTTTTGGGTCTGGACCCTGAGACAATTATTTTTTATATCATCATTATCATCATCATGAAATAAATGAAGTCGCTCAAAATGTATGTGCGCGTTAATCTTTTAAACTACGCAACGGATTTTCATACGGTTTTCACCAATAGATAGAGTGATTGAAGAGGAATGTTTAATGTGTAATACATGTAAATTATATTAGAGAAAAGCCGAGAAATTCAAAGAAAACATATTTTTGTGCGATTTAAAACGGCTGACGAGCCGTAATATAGTCACTTTTGAAATTCGTTTTACGGAAGAAATTGAAAAATAGATGTCTTAGAGTAGGTATTTGATTTTCCCTTTTCAAATATCTAGTGTTGCATTGTAAGCATTGTGTAATTAGTGGCGAGTTAATTAGTTTATATTATAGTAGAGAAAAGCCGAGAAATTCAAATACTCAATTCAGGCAGCGGTCAGCGGGCAGCTGGCAAACGGGTGGTGTGGATTTTATAAAGATTGGGTAATAGCGTTGTGTTTCGTTAGCCACAGCAACGTGTGGCCGGGTCTGCTAGTATTTTATAAAAGGTTTTTTTTCATTGACCAGGGAAATATTTTCCCTCCATGCATATGTTATCCTTTGAGGTGAAGTGTGTGGAGGGACTTTTTGAGGAAAAGAAAAAGTGAATCTGAGTCGATGTCCGATGTCCGATTGCCAGTGTCCGATGTCCGATGTCCGATGTCCGATGTCTGATGTCCGATGTCCGATGTCCGATGTCCGATGTCCGATGTCCGATGTCCGATGTCCGATGTCCGATGTCCGATGTCCGATGTCCGATGTCCGATGTCCGATGTCCGATGCTGTCTGTTAGAGAGATGAAACACAGATTACATGTCCTATTTTATATATAATAAATACACATAAAATCAAAATTAAGATGTTTAAAACCTTGGATTACCAAAGGACTTATAATATCTATCAGAAACAAAGAAAAACTTTATAAAACAACTTTAAAAAATCCCCATGATGAAAAAGCATATATTTTTTATAAAAAATATAAAAATAAATTAACATCTTATATTAAAAAAAGTAAGGAAGAGTTTTTTAAAAATAAAATATTATCTTCAGAAAATAACCATAAACAAATGTGGAAAACTGTGAATTTGACCATAGACAATACAAAAAAGATACAAAATATTAAGTACATCGAACATGATAAAAAAATTATAGATGCCAACTTACAGCCTAAACAATGTGCAAACATATTTAATTCCTTCTTTGCAAATGTTGGAAAAAATCTTGCGAAAAATATTCATAAACCTTCTAACCCAGAAAAACATAAAAATAAAAATCTACAGAAACGTAATATACTTTCAAAATTTGAAATAACAACAGAATGTGAAATTTTAAAAATAATAGAAAATATGAAAGGAGGTTCGTCTCCCGGTTTTGATTCTATTACGGCACACATGTTAAAATCTATGAAATCTTACTTAATAAAACCCATCACTCATTTAATAAACTTGAGTTTAACGAAAGGAATATTTCCAATGAACTACAAAAACACAATAATCTCACCTATTTACAAATCTGGTGATCCACACCAAGTAACGAATTATCGCCCAATTTGTCTAATTTCTAACATAAGAAAGATCTTTGAAAAAATAGTAAAAAAACAATTGGTAAATTTCCTAGATAGTAATAAAATACTACACAAAAACCAGTTTGGTTTTATTAAATCACTCAGCACACAAGATGCAATTGCTAACGTAACTTCATACATTTACGAATCATTAGATAAAGCTAAAAAATGTGCGGGCATATTTATTGACCTCAGAAAGGCATTCGATAGCATATCCCATGTATGCTATTAAAAAAATTAAATGATATTGGCATAAAAGGCAACGCGATTAAATGGATCACAAACTACTTAAAAAACCGCCCTCAAGTGGTAAAAATCAATCATGTTAATAGTGATCAAGAGATTTCAAGCTTTGGAATCCCGCAAGGTACAGTGCTTGGACCAATTTTTTTTACCATATATGTAAATGATATTTTTTTTCAACATTTAAATGGTCAAATTACATCATACGCCGACGATACAGTATTAATAATAAGTGAAAAGACTTGGGAAAATGTAGAATTAAGACATTTGTAATTCCATTTGCAATCAATCCAAACGATGCTCCCAAAAATTTTAACATTGTCATACACGATAATACTAAAATTCATAGCCAAAATTATTGCAAATCAAACTGTACAATATTAAAAACAACAAATAAAATTAAATATCTCGGAGTAATTATCGACAAAAATCTGAAATGGAAGGAACAAATATGTCAAGTAGTAAACAAAATCAGAAAATTAATATATATATTTTTAAGAATTAGAAATTTTCTGTCGATAAAAAATCTATATTTAATCTACTATGCCTTAGTTCAATCCACTCTACAATACGCTATTATTAGTTGGGGATCCGCGTATAAATGTAACCTTCTTCCAATAGAAATTGTACAAAGGACAATTATTAAAATTATATTAAAAAAATCCTTAGACTACCCAACAGAACGCCTGTTTGAAGAATTTCAAGTACCCACATTTAAAGATTTTGTTATGTATAAAACATAGGTTAATTGTCGTTTTAAGTTAGAACTGGAGTCTATGAGGCGGCACGATAGCATTGTCTATTGTTTTTCATCCTGGCAACACCGGAGAGGAGCGGAAAGAAGATGGTGGCGCCCCCCCGGCGGGCGGAAGGCCCGCCGGAGGTCGAGTCGGGCATGGGAGATAATCGGGGAATATGAAGTGCATCGGTGCCAAATCATAGATTCGAGAAGTTCCCGTAAAGTTCGGGCGGTTATTATGGTGCCGTTACAAGTTTATTTGAGTTCCCGTTATGGTTTCGCCCCGCGAGTCGCGCTCCGGAAAATATTGTTGTGTTCACAAATGGCCGAATTGTATTTTGTTCAGGAATAGGAAATTTCAATCTGGACAGTAAACGCCCCTGCCTTTAGTCCCAGAAACACCGTGGGCTAGTATGATTTCCGGCCAATATAATGTTCTACCCGATCTCCGCCAGGAAATCTCCTGGTGTATCAATTCACCATACACGTGCGTGACTCTGTCTATTTGCAATCAGCGCCAGCTTACTTCACTGTGGGACGTGGAGTAGCCTTATTTGCTCGCGCCAGAGTATTCGCTCATGCTGCAGAGGCCAGAGGATTCCTGCCACCAATATAGTCAGCTCGCATCACCGTGGGACGTGGGCCGTTGCACCAACCTTAGTCACCGGGTGGATTCCTCATCGTCTAAACGACCGCGTTAATAGTCAGATTACTTTAGCTTTAGTTTTCGGTTATGGTCTGTGGGGGTAAGTTCTTTCCTATCTGTACTATTACATGCAATATTTGAAATAAACCTATACGGTTAGTCCATTTATAATTAACCTTATTTTATTTACAAAACCTGGTAATTCCTGCCTATGCCTGACATCTTAGAACATAATTCCCCGCTCTGGGAGGGGGGAACTCTGCTCTACCGCTGTGCTGGTCGATTTGGCGGGTCTGATGCTGAGGATTCCTCGGGATCAGATCCTGGCGCGTCCGGTACTAACCGGCAAAGCCATTTCGACCACTCACCATAATTAAATCCCTTTAATAATTAAGCCAACTATTGGCTATTCTAATGACCCTAACATGATAACTTAACCTACTAACAAATTAAAATATATAATAATAATGTGTACAGTGTTATTATCAAGTTGGCTGCATTGTTGACAGATTGATAACTTCGCAATATTTACGTGTATACCGGAATGACATTTAAAGGTTATGTTTTATGTGAGATGCTTCGAAATAACAAAAACAATTATTGATCGATTACAAGACAAAACTATAGTAACTCCAACCCAAAACCTAGACAAATAAGAATTATACGAGCCCAGGACACAGTTGTAGGCGCCATGTTAGGGTCATTAGAATAGCCAATAGTTGGCTTAATTATTAAAGGGATTTAATTATGGTGAGTGGTCGAAATGGCTTTGCCGGTTAGTACCGGACGCGCCAGGATCTGATCCCGAGGAATCCTCAGCATCAGACCCGCCAAATCGACCAGCACAGCGGTAGAGCAGAGTTCCCCCCTCCCAGAGCGGGGAATTATGTTCTAAGATGTCAGGCATAGGCAGGTATTACCAGGTTTTGTAAATAAAATAAGGTTAATTATAAATGGACTAACCGTATAGGTTTATTTCAAATATTGCATGTAATAGTACAGATAGGAAAGAACTTACCCCCACAGACCATAACCGAAAACTAAAGCTAAAGTAATCTGACTATTAACGCGGTCGTTTAGACGATGAGGAATCCACCCGGTGACTAAGGTTGGTGCAACGGCCTACGTCCCACGGTGATGCGAGCTGACTATATTGGTGGCAGGAATCCTCTGGCCTCTGCAGCATGAGCGAATACTCTGGCGCGAGCAAATAAGGCTACTCCACGTCCCACAGTGAAGTAAGCTGGCGCTGATTGCAAATAATGTCCTCTGCAGCATGAGCAAATACTCTGGCGCGAGCAAATAAGGCCACTCCACGACCCACGGTGAAGTAAGCTGGCGCTGATTGCAAATGATGTCCTCTGCAGCATGAGCAAATACTCTGGCGCGAGCAAATAAGGCCACTCCACGACCCACGGTGAAGTAAGCTGGCGCTGATTGCAAATGATGTCCTCTGCAGCATGAGCAAATACTCTGGCGCGAGCAAATAAGGCTACTCCACGTCCCACAGTGAAGTAAGCTGGCGCTGATTGCAAATAGACAGAGTCACGTACGTGTATGGTGAATTGATACACCAGGAGATTTCCTGGCGGAGATCGGGTAGAACATTATATTGGCCGGAAATCATACTAGCCCACGGTGTTTCTGGGACTAAAGGCAGGGGCGTTTACTGTCCAGATTGAAATTTCCTATTCCTGAACAAAATACAATTCGGCCATTTGTGAACACAACAATATTTTCCGGAGCGCGACTCGCGGGGCGAAACCATAACGGGAACTCAAATAAACTTGTAACGGCACTATAATAACCGCCCGAACTTTACGGGAACTTCTCGAATCTATGATTTGGCACCGATGCACTTCATATTCCCCGATTATCTCCCATGCCCGACTCGACCTCCGGCGGGCCTTCCGCCCGCCGGGGGGGCGCCACCATCTTCTTTCCGCTCCTCTCCGGTGTTGCCAGGATGAAAAACAATAGACAATGCTATCGTGCCGCCTCATAGACTCCAGTTCTAACTTAAAACGACAATTAACCTATGTTTTATACATAACAATTTATATATTAAAAATTCATTGATTCAAATTATAAAGGAAAAAGATAAATATCCATTTTTAAATGAAAACAGAACTCGACTTAAACATGTTTTTCTATGCCCAAAACTAAATACGTCTTTTGCACAGCATCATTATACTTACAAGGGAAGAACTTTTTTCAATCGTCTACCAGAAGAAATCAGAAGCATTAATGATATAACCCGAATACTGCTCTCTATCAAGAGACATTTTAAAAATATTCTTAAGAAAAAAACTACTGTCAATTAATCTTACAAATATCCTTAGTTTTCCATTACATTCTTTCTTTTTTTAAAAAAAATCACACCATTATCAAATACATACTGCAGCTTACATGTATTTATGTACAATTAATTATTTAAGTACTAACTTATAACTAATAACTAATAGCATTTATGTACACTCCCCTTCCATACACAAGCAAATGCTTTAAATGGAAGGGTAGTAAAAAAAAATACCTGTAAAAAAATATATATATTTGTTGTAAAATTGTAATTATAATAAATAATTCAATAAATAATAAAAAATAAAAAAAAAATATATATATATATATATAACTGATTACAAAAATATCAAAAAGAAAACTACAAGCCGCTTCAGAACAGGAAACTTTAGAGAGAAGGTGGGTGAAATCTTTGTAATTTTATATTTACATAATGTTCTTTGTCGTAGAAATTTTAAAAAAAATTGTTTATTGTGTAATTAAATATATATTTATTTACAGCACGATTCATTCGTAATGAAAATAATGCTTGGAATGGCTTTAGCTTTGTTTGATTTATCTTTTGCATATAAAAAATCAAATCAAAAAATCGTTTTTTAAGTAAGGTTTGACTTGGTTAAAAAAGAAATATATATCTTTAAAAGTTAATTTAACTGATTTAAAATCATTTCCACCTTAAGAACATCAACACAACCTACAGTAAAAAATATGAATATGAGAAAATTGGCAAATATAGTCAATAAACATGAAGATGAAGAAATCAACAAACACGAAGACAAGGAAATCATTGTGTCACGCCAACACAACTACTTTAATACCGGCTCGGAATAGGAATCCTTAGTGAGAGGTATTATATACAATACTTTTTATTTAAACAGCCATTAATAGAAATAACAACAAAGATTATTAGCCAAATAACTACCATAAAAAATAAATACTTAATAAAGTTCGACCGGTCAGTGGTTGAGTGGGCATAGTGCTTTGGTCCCACCCGAGCGTCGCGTGTTCGATTCCTCGGCTGGCTAAGTCCTCCATCACAACACAAGCAAAAATTTCGGCTTTCTGTGGTGGTAGTAGGAGATTTTCAAATATTGTCGGGTTATTCGTAACCCGGGAATGTTTGTCTTTCTTTTTAAATAAATTAAAAAAAAAGGTAAAACATGTGTATTTTCACTAACTGAATTTTCTTTCTTTTTCAATTTTTTGCAAAAACCGAGTGTATAATTCACACGCGATGGAAACTAGAGTCGCTAGATGCCGCTTTCTTTTGCTTGTTTATTTTAAAGAGGTTTAAAGATTGGGTATTGATTTACAAAAACAATTTTTTTTGTTGTTTTATATTTCGTAGAATTCGAACCTCCATTGGATATTGATTTACAAAAACAAAATTTTTATTTTTTTTGGAAATCGTAGGATTCGAACCTCCGTCCGCTGGATTTCTCTGGCCGTTGAGATTTGCGACCCAATATACCGCTGCGCTATGGGACGCGCTCGGCGAGGTGCGAATTTACGCATTGTATTCCGACGACCCGTAAAAAAACAAAGCGGATAATGAGCGTAGACCTATGGTCGATTCCGTTTTATATCTCAACCAATAGGAGCCTTGAGCGCAGTTTGATGCTTCGCAGTTGCCGTAGTGCTTAATTTCCGTTTCATCTGAATTTCAAATCAATGTTTGATAGAATTCAATAATCGAAATCATACATTTGTTCAGCAAAATTATGATTCAAAACCTTTGTGCAAGCCCAGTGGCGGTGCGGTTAGGTTTCCAGGTTGGGTCCCAGCTCCTGGTATTTATTATTATTCCTTCATCGCAATGGGCCGCGTGTTTACTTTGAATTATGTATTAGAAATTTAATTAAAGCCGGCTTCTTTGCCCGCCTTGCGGTGCGCAGCCTGCCGAGGAACTTATCGATCAGAGAAGGAACGTATTATTATATTATATTTTAAAGGCTTTATTGTTGTAGTATGTTTAAGGTTTTGAAACTAGATTTCTGGAAAGTAGCTTGATTTCATCAATTCCACGTGAGAAATCTATAGTCTATCAATATATGAGCGTTTAACCAGCCAGCGGACAAAAATCCACATTTCGTCGAAAGTTGTTCTTACGATCGTGCAGGGCGGTTACAATGAGAAAGATTAAGTATTCTCCGTACCAGCTTTTTAAAATTATAACTCAATATCTAATTTATTTAAATCCAAATTAGCTTTAATTTAAACCTTCATCCAAAAATGCAGAAAGGCGTGATGATAAAACTATTAAAATAATGTACTTTTTGTAATTATTTTTTAATAATAAGTATTTATCATTTTTCAATAATGTTTAAATTTAATAAAATTTAAAAAAGAATCTCAAATATATTAGTTTGTAAGTGCGCAAATAAATACACAAATGGACCAATTTTCGTCAAGAAACACATGTACTTACATATTTTTTAATGATTTTATTGAAACTAAATTTAAAATTCTAAAACATGCGTTTGCTAGATAATGTATTGATTTATTTTACTGCATGATTATATTATTTGAAATGGGTGTGGTATAATACAAAATCTTTTTTGAAAATTTAACAAATCTGCCAACGACCTATGGAATAACCTTATTATACTAAAAATTAAACTTTTTTCTTAAAATTTATTACATGCGAATGCTAGATAAAAGAACAATCTTTCGAAATCCATTTATAATTTTTTGTGGAAAAGAGTCAATACGTCTAAAATCTGATTTGAAAATGACATATTTCTGGTTTTCTCTAGTAATGCCCTGTTAAACGATTTTATTTGTTTCGGCCAAGGTCCAGTCGTTCAAGGGCGATTTAATTTATTGACCAAGAAAAAAGTGTAGTATATCCATATATAGGAGTAACGCCACGTACCCGAAAGATTTTAACCAGCAATTCCTGAGCATGTTTGGAGTAACAAATAATGTAGACGCCAATTTAGCTGTCCGATTGTTTGAGTAGTCGGGAGTAGCCTAGCGGATAACGTGATAAGCACACGAAACAGACAAATAAAAAGTAAGGGTCGACCGAGATCTTGGTCTCGGTCTCGGTCTTCGGTATTCTCGGCCACAAATTCTACCGAGAACAACTCTGTCTAGGTTCTCGGCGAAAATTAGCCGAGATTCTGGGCCATAACCGAGACCGTTGTAAGTAGGTACGGTATAGGATAATGGGATTCAAATCTACCGCGCGCGTCAACATTCGTCACTTGGTGTCAGTGCTTGAGAGAGCTGTTGATTGTGATTGGTCGGCTGGCAGCAAGGCGGGTTTTACTTACTGCTGCTGCCACCACCGCGCCACGCCGTTCGTTCATTTCACTCCTTTTGTAAACAAACAATTGTAATTAAAGGAAGTTTGTTTGAATTTTGTTCGCAGTGGAAAAAAATAAGTTCTTTTATGTGTTGTTGTGATAAATTATAATTACTAACCAGAATAACTACATAAACTAGTTGAGTGAATATCAAGATCATTACGTATTATTTTATACGTATGTTGGAAAGCTGGCAAGTGTACGAATATTTTTTAGATTCAGTGGCCACATTCATCAGAACACATCGATTCCCTGATTTGTTTGTTTGTGGCTGTTTTTCTTAGTTCATAATAAACTGCCGAAAACAGCCATGAACATACAAATCAACTAATCGACGTGTTTTGATGAATGTGGCAATTGATTCACCGATGGGGTTTGTTAGGGTGTGTTATTTCGATTTAATGTATTTAATGTTTTATTGTTGCTCTACTATGCAAAAATAGCGCATTTTCATTTTTTTCTGAATTTACCGATTCTCGGTCTCGGCCGAGATTTTAATTTAGTCTCGGTCTCGGCCGAGAACGGAAAACCTTACTAAAACTACGACTCGAACCCAGGATCTAGGTAACAAACTAGTCTTTGAAAATTATGATATTTAAAAAGCAGATACCTAAAATATGGGAAAAAAACTGTTATTGGATGATAATATTGATAATCACATAGCACTCTTTTTAGGGTGAATTGCCTTAAACAACAATATTGATAATTCTGAGTTTAATATGCGAGATTGACAAAAATGACTTTAAAATACTAAAATAGTAAGACGAGAGATCCCGGGTTAGAGTCTTGAGTTAATATTTCTGTCTTGTTCTTTTTTATATTTATTTTCGTTTAGTTTTATCGTTATTATCTTCTAAATTTAACAACCTTCAAAATTTGTTCAAATAAAAAATTACATTAATTTAAACTTTTATCAGGTTTATTTATATGAGACACTATCTAGGTTACTAACCAGTTATTTGATCATTTGATCTTTTAAAAGGGTGGCGACCAAAAATATGGGAAAAGAAAGGTCGAAGATAATACTGATAATTCTGAATTTCAAGTATGAAATTGACAAAAATGACTTAAAAATAAGAGGTCTCAGTGGCCGAGTCGGTTGAAGCGCTTATCCCGATAAGATTAGAGATTTTGGGTTCAAGTTCCAGTTGCGACCGTTAGCTTTTTTATTTTTCTGTGTCTTGTTATTTTTCATGTTTTCATTTAAATTTATTAGTGCGAGTATCAAAGATATTTGGCGAGTATTACCGACGTCTTCAATGAAATATTTTTTATTTTTTATTTAGTAACTATATATTTATTATATTTTACATTTTTATATGAAACATGTTAGGTATGTATATATATATATATAAAATAGAAAATATATAATGGGGTGAGGTTTGTCTAGTCTTGGAGGCGGATGACCAGTACACACTCCTACAGATTCCTACCCACCCCTTAAACCCTTTTCCTTCCCAGAACTCTTCTCACCTTCCTTTCCTTAAAAAAACCCTCTACACAGCATCCCCAAAGATAACATAGGCCCTGAGGGAAATTATCTTCCTCAGGGCCTTCTGTGTGGAGCTCATGTAAAAAAAAAAAATAATAAATATCCAATCTTCAAACCACTCCAAAATGAACAGGCAAAAGAAAGCGACATCTAGCGACTCTAAAGAAGAAAACACAAATACTAATAAGATAACCAAATGTATTGGTAAAGGTGCATTGGATTTCGACGACAAAATATGGTAAAAATCATTTTTCACATTGATGAAAAGTGCTTCGTAGTCTCCCCACTCATGTTCACTTTAGTTTCCTGAAAGTATCACTTCTAACGCGTGTGAATAAGGAGCTCCAGTAAAAAAATATTCTGGCTTTAAAAAAATATGTTCACATAGACCAATAAACGCTGATTCTGAATATATAATTTTATTTCATAATATTAAACGCAGAGTTTTTAAAAAATTATTAAAAAGTCCATTTTTTATCGGATCGTGAAAAGGTGACGTCACTGTTCCTCGTGTTGTGACGTCACCGTAAAGTCATTGTATGGGAATATAGGAATGACACAAGCCATCGTATTAATTTATTAGTTTATTTATATACTGTTTATAGAGATTTAGTTGTTGTGTTTATTGAAACATTATTTAGGCCTAATTATTGTTTAAAAAATAAAGGTATTTCTTATTAGTTTATATCTATTATTGAAAATATTCAAAAACTACTGCACAAAAAATGGAAATGCTATTTCTAGGGAGAAAATTTCGAACAACGGAATTCAAAATGGCGGCAGTAGATCAGCTGATTGCACGATCCTATAATAATTTTTTATGAGTGATGACGTCACACGATTCACCCAACAAATAAAAATAAAAATACAGTTATTTAAGTTAGAAGGTCATTATTCATTTAAAAAATTGGACTGAAGTTCTCTATTGCACACTCTAATTTTTTTTTTAATTTTCTTCGAACTGGGACATAGTTTCAGCTTGCCCCGCTTGAATCTTAACACTGTTCGTCCTTGTTCTCAGTCTCCTTACGTAATATTTTACGAAACCACCGATACGGCTTTCTCCATCTTACCCCCTTTTGTTTTTTGCCCCAGATGTGGGGCCGAGATAAAAACCCCCCCCAGCCACCCCTAATGTACCGGAGCATTAATCATCCCCCTCTCCCACTCCACACTCCGATCCCCCGCGCTACCCTCAAGATAAATAATTTCTCCCAATTTTCTCGCCGTCGAGGGAAAAGCCAGGAAAATGGAGAACATCTTAAGGAGGCGGTATAATGGCGTGACTCGGGTTTAATTAATTATTTTTCTTTGTTTAATTTAAATAGATGTTGCGCCATTGAAAAGGTGGACGTTGATAGATGAGATGGAGGCTGGATACGGTCTCGGAATCCCGGTGCGGTTAGGCAGATATGAGGTCGGTAAGATAGATGACCTAGCACTACTTTAAGAAACCGATCGAAGGATTCTAAATCTTGGGGTTAACAGGGTTTGTGCGATGAAAAAAAATCAGTGTGCAATTCACACGCGGCAGAAGTGAAATCTTCTGCAAACTAAAGTAGACAAGAGTGGGGAAAATACGAGGCACTTTTTTGTCAATGCTAATGATTTTTTTTCCACATTTTTGTGTCGAATTCCAGTGCACCTTTTCCTATACATTTGGTCATCTAATTTGTAATTGTGTTTTCTTCTCCGGAGTCGCTAGATTTTGTGTTTTCTTTGCCTGTTCATTTTGGAGTGGTTTGAAGATTGGATATTGATTTCACAAATATATATTTTTGGATTTCGTAGGAATCGATCCTTAGTTCGCTTGTCTGGCCGCTAAGGTTTACAATTACAATTACTTATTACAATTTTTTTATTAAAATTTTAATATTTCGTTAATTACAAATATTCATTTTCGTATATTATAAGAACAATCAATCAAATTTGGTACCTAACACAGGTAGTACGTATTTAAAATATCTATAATTTAAAAAATCCATAGACAATTCTTTTAATACAAAAAAAACAGCTGCCTGCTGCTAAATTCAATTTTGTCAAATGCGCGAACTGTCAAACGTGCGAAGTTAAAATAGTCGTTAAGTTTTCTGAAATTACCCAATTTCTTAATTTTTCTTTCCGTGAGAACATTCCACAAAGTATTAGAAAACTTTAAAAAAATATTATATGAATCAAATAGGTAAAGTTGTTCTGAAGTTATGTCGTGATCAAGGGAAACAGGGATTCATTTTTTTTATATTGTGTATTATATTTCTGGCCATAATAGAAAAGGAGGCAGAACGGGTTTTAAGAGGCCATGTCTTTTGATAACAGCTATGCACTTTAAACCGCAATAGTTATTTTAAAATTTGGTTTTAAAAATATTCGCAACTTCCAACCACTCGAGAATATTAATCGCAACTCCCCGTACATAGAAAATAGAAGGTATCAAATTATTAATTAAAACACTTTTTGTCCAAAATCCCAAACCTAACCCTTTCATGACCGATCAATATTACAACCCGCGTTTTCTCAAGACTTTAGACTTAACCCTTCTTAGCCGGGGGCAAAAAATTTAATTAATTTACATATTAAATCTCTTCAGAGTTCTGCAACCGTAATAGGCAATCAATCTTGCCCCGGAAAGGCGTTTTTACCCAAAACTCTCGGTGGATCTTGGATTCAAATGTAAAATGGACCGCTGACCCCAATACGTCGTGAAGGGTTGATTGATAAGGGAGGTTTTTTTTATCATATCTTATAACTAGTTTCGTTAGTAACTAAAATCATTTTTGCATCATTCAAATCGTTCGGCGTCTAAAATTTTATGGATGCGTATTAGTGTGTGTCAAATATTTCAACTTTTGAATTCAGAAACGCCCGGGGTCTCAAAAGTTGCGTCTTACAAAGAAAATGAGAACTGCATTAAAAATTATTATTTTTTGAATAGTTATTAGCCCGCTATAATGCATTGAAAATCAGAAAATAAACCTAAAACCTTTTTTTTTAAATTTTTTATAATTTTTTTTTTCAGTAATTTAACCTTTTAACGTTTGTTTATTATTAAAAATGCGTAGGTATAACTGACAAAAATGAAAAAAGTTCAAGCTTATGAATAGATATAAGTAAGTCAACAAGAATTCTGATTTTATCCAGAAAAAGTGTTATTTTCCTCTTTTATATTTTTAACCAACACATTACATATGTTGAAAAAAATTATGTTTTTTGGTTCTTTGTACTGAATGAAAAATAAGTTTGGTACAAAATATAAAAAAAGAACCCTTTGTTTTATTTTTTTTCCAAATCACGAAATCCATTTTTTTTTAAATCTTCCGGCCATTTTAGCGGGCTAATATGGTGAACAATAATTTCATTTATTTTTACTTTTTCGAATAGCTACAGATCATACGAAACTTTTGAGACCCCGGGCGTTTAAAAATAAGACCATTTTTTCTCTCTCTATGGAGAGCGACACAAGCTAGCGTAGTGTATGGTTTTGTGGTACTTAAAAAAATAATCTAGTGTTTGCGGTTTTCCGTATTAACCTACGTCACTATTTCTCTGATATACTTTTAAAAATATTTATGATTGAATGGATAATAATATACAATTATATGAATATGAATAAGAGCCTAACTTGATACGGTGTCTTGTCCTGGTTGTGGTGGATTTGATGGAACTTAACTATTTTAAACCTAGCACCAGCATTATGCATACCAACAACACCAATATTATATACAGCGCCCTGGAGGTGATTTTTCACGAAAACGGCGCTGTATAAATTAGTCAAATATTATTATTATTATCAATAGTACAAATACTATCAATAATACCAATAATAGCAATAATACCAATATTACCAATAATACCAATAATATCAATAATACCAATAATACCAATAGTACCAATAGTACAAATACTTAATACCAATAATACCAATAGTACAAATACTTAATACCAATAAAACCAATATTACCAATAATACCAATAATGTCTACCAAATATACCAATAATACCAATAATACCAATAATACAATAATACCAATAATACCAATAATACCAATAATACCAATAATACCAATAATACCAATAATACCAATAATACCAATTATACCAATAATACCAATTATACCAATTCCAATAATACCAATTCCTATAATGTCAATAATACCAATAACCCCAATAATTCCAATAATACCCATAAGACCATTAATATCTACGAATAACATCAATAATACCAATAATACCAACAATATCTATCAATAATGCCAATAATACCAATAATCTATTTCACATATTTTTTTGTAAACAGTTATTTATTCACATTTTGTTTCCCATGGCCTGATTGTAAATTTTAGTTGTGAAATTTCATACAAAGCTTCCGTTGTAATATGTCTAAGAATTCGTCAAAAAAAGATGTTGGTATGGGGACGTGCCCCTCCCCTCCCCCCTAGCCAAGTCGAACCAAAATCCGCTCGCAGGGCCTAGCAGCACCTGTGGAGCGTGTTTTTAACTGCTAGTAATTATTAATACAATAAAGTGAATTTACTTGAGTAGTTAATAAATTATTGAAATTTCATATTTTCCAGCTGAACGGGATTAAAACTCAAACCCTTCTACCTAGAATCACTTTTCGCATTTTACCAAGAAGCGCGAAGGATTATATTATTACGAAGATACCCAGAAATATCTCTCTCTCCGGTTTCAATCCTGGGATTGGTTTGCAGCAATTTCATCTATACGTTTCTTTCACTCTTCCCTGTCTTGTGCGGCTCTTTTGAAGTCTGCATATGATGAGCAGCGCACGTCCACCAGCAGGTCCTCCAGGTACTCTCGACGTGGGCGTCCCCTAGCGTTTGTCCTCTCGGTCATGCCGTCCATCATGGCCTGCAAGAGGCCTTCTTGTCTTATTCCATGGCCGATCCATCTTGCGCGCCTTTCGGACAAGGTCATGAGCAGGTGCCTTCCTCCTTCGATTCTTTGGAGAACCTCCTCATTTGTGATGTGGTCTCTCCAGGAAATTCCTAATAGTCTTCTATAGGACCACATCTCAAAAGCCTCTAGTCTCCGTTTATCTCTTTCGGATAGGCACCATGTTTCGCAGCCGTACATCAAGATACTCCGAGGAGTATTCTCAGTTTTAGGTCTATATTATTCGATTCTATTATTTTGGACCTTTTATTGAATGCAAGCCTAGCCTGGCAAATTTGAAGAGACATTTTTAAAAATTTATTGGAATTATTTCTAAACTTCTATCAGTATTTTCATTTTTCAATAAGTGACGTCTCGCATCTCTTCAGATCTGGTCATCAAACACGGCTAAAGCTATTTCAAGCAACGTTTCAATTCTGAATTGTGAAGACACCTGGGCGATACTGAGATTATCTTCTACTCTGGAACATTCTACACATATAGTAGGTTTATATTATTTTAAATGAATTAATTGTGAAATAACACAAATTAATCACATAAAATTTATTTGCCCACGCCGGGATTCGATCCCGCAACCTTCGGATTGCGAGTTAAGATGAATATATACGTGAAATCCTATTTAGATACTATTTTGATTAATCTTTACGACGAATCGGCTTACAGTATGAACATCAAAAAATATGCTACGGATAAATCTAGGCTTTTACTAGCTTTTCTTTGTATTGGAATTACAATAAAATTATTATTTACGTAACAAAAAATATAAGCGTAAACCACAAAAAAAATGTTTTCTCATGACTTAACTATGAAGTAATACAAGAAACATTTTTTTTAAAATACCCCTTTATGGCTAAGACTATTTTTGAGGTTTTCCATGTTCTAACTTTTTTCGTTCTAATAAAATTATGCACAAAATAAATAAAAATCACTTTTTTGCTTACTAGCCTCGTGGAAAAAGACGCTCGATTTTAAAATTTTGCAGGCATGAGAATCGAAATATTTCTAGCGTTTATATTCCTCTTAAGAGATTTACCCCTATACCACGAGGGTCGTCAATAATAATAAGTATATGTATATGCGGTAGATGACTCATCTCGACGGCATAACACCCCAAAAACAAATAACGAAAAAAAAGGATTCCATTTGTTCAACGTTATATTTCCTATTAGGAATTCAAATTTCAATTTGAATTGATATGTAGCCACAACTTAATTATTGGGTGCTTATCTTGCATTGTAAATTCAAACTGTTACAATTGAATCAAAGCATGAATCAGCATTTTTTCCACTGCTCCAAGAGGCTCTCAAGATAATTTTGATTGTATTTAGATAGATAAACATTTAAGGAACAACAATTTGTGTATTTCGCGTTCACTTCCTAAAGCCCCTTTGAGAACATTCCCCGAACAGATAACCATTCATCCGACCGCCACAATAATACCCTTCGCCCTTTTTAGATACCCTTTATATTCCCTTTAGATTCCGTTTGGGTTCGCTTTATTCCTTAAGACGCCCCCTCCCGGAGAAAGAAGCCTCTCCCACCCCCTCCACCCCCTCTCCGAGCCTTTTCCTTTTGGTTTTCTGGAGATAAATCCTGCAGAACCACGCCCCACGTTAAAGCCTCTTTTATAAAAGCCCTTCCCTAACCGCTGGGAGGGGGGTGGGTGGTTTCTGTTGGTTATGGGAGGTTTAGGAGGTAGTTTTCAACCCACAAGGCGTACCCCTTTGCGATGGGCAGGCTACGTTTTTTTTTTGTATTACGTACGTTTATTTTAAGTTTTCTCTGTTGTAAATTTTGCTGATAAGAATGATATTATTAAACGTAGCAAAATTATGATTTTTAATAGTAAAAATTTCGTAATTGGGTTAAGAAGGTTCGGTCCCAAATAAAAATAGTACGAAAAACATTTTTTTGAAGTAAAACTTCTATGCCCACGCTCGACTTGAGTGGTAAGCTGGTGAATGCGTTACGAAAAGTGTGATGTTACGAAAAGTGTGATGCAAACGGTAATCGACGCGAACGGTGATCGGAATGTTCTTTTATAAGTTAACTAGCAGACCCGGCCACACGTTGCTGTGGCTAAGGAAACACAACGCCATTACCCAACCTTTATAAAATCCACACCACCCGCTTGTCTGCTGCCGCTGCCTGAATTGAATTTCTCGGCTTTTCTCTACTATAATAAGCATGTATTATACAAATAAACCTTCTTCTTGAATCACTCTATCTATTGGTGAAAACCGCATGAAAATCCCTTGAGTAGTTTAAAAGATCAATGCGCACATACATTTTGAGCGACTTCATTTTATACTATGTAATGATGATGAAATTTCAGTAGTGAGGTCTAAAGCTTACTCGTTTTTTTAATCATGTCCTTAAATAACGCTACTATTTAGGAATACTTTGAATTTGGATGGTGGAATTTTGAATTTTTTTACCATTTATTGGATAACCCACACCTCTGCCGTAGGGCGCCCCAAGTGGGCTTTGGTGTCTTAGCAGTCCAGGTCTTGGCGGCGGATGCATTTTGATCAGGCGGATCGGGAGAAACTAGTTGAGAGAAACCTTTGGACCTTTCCAGCCGGACTCTTTAGACGCACCGTAGTGGAGGGTGGAATTATACGTTCGCCACTCCTGAACCCATAGATCCCCAGATACCTATCCACACCCCATTAATTTTTTATTTTTTATTTTACATTAACTCCACACAGGAGGCCTCGAGAAAAATAATTTCCCTCAGGGCCTATGTCATCTGCGATGCTGTGTGGAGGGTCTTTATGAGGAGAGGGAGGAATGAACATTGGTATTGAAGAGACCCATGTTGTAAAAAGGAGGAAACACAGAGGTCGGCAAACTGTTCCACAGCGACTCGTGATCGGATCTGACCACAGAAGAAGCGACCCGTTCACATGTGACAAATGTCAACCGTGTTCATAATATCTTGGGCACGCGTTTGGCGTGTTTCCCGACTATGCACTGGTGCTGAAGGGATTAATGACACTAGTTCCTTGGAGCATCTTCCATTGAAATTCCGGTAGAATAAGGATAGCATTCCCACCCGATACCTGTGCTCTAAAGATTGCAATCCGTCTGTTAAGATGGGAAAATCTATCAAACGGACCGCCCGTTTCTGCACAGAGTCGAGGGTATTATTTTTCAGAGAAAATTGATAGATTAATCAGATTTTACATTTTATGGCATCCTTTCCGGAGTCTTGAAAATAGCCAACTCAAGTATGTGATCCACTTGTTCATTTAACCTGTTCGAACAACATGAGTTGGAAGGCAACCCTGACTTGTTAAGTAACCCACTTGAGCGCCATATTATATTCTCTTGAAACTCCTTCCTCTGATTACGTTAACTTCTTCAATCCGTCTGTGTATTTTTTACTATTTTTAACGTGTTTTATTTTAATTTTTTAATAACCTTAAAAACATGTTCGAAGTTTATACTATCAATTCTGAATTTGAAATATGAGATTGGCAAAAATGTCATAAATAAGAGGTCTCAGTGACCGAGTTGGTTAAGACGCTTGTCCCGGTAAGACGAGAGCTCATGGGTTCGAGTCCCAGTTGCAACCGTTAGCTTTCTATTTTCCTGTGTCTTATTCTTTTTTATATTTTCTTTTAGATTTGATAGTATTATCTTCTTCTTCAATTTTTATTTTACATTAGCTCCACACAGGAGGCCATGAGGAAAAATTCCTCAGGGCCTATGTCATCTTTGTTGAAATTATTTTCCTCAGGGCCTCCTGTGTGGAGTTAAGGGGATATTCTAGTCTAGAAGCCCAAATTTCGGGCGTTTTTAGACGGGCGATAAAAAAAGAACATTCATATAACATTCTGGTCGGTGGTTGAGTGGGCATAGTGCTTGGGTCCCACCCGAGCGTCGCGTGTTCGATTCCTCGGCTGGCTAAGTCCTCCATCACAACACAAGCAACATTTTCGGCTTTCTGTGGTGGTAGTAGGAGATTTTCAAACATTGTTGGGTTATTCGTAACCCGGGAATGTTTGTCTTTCTTTTTAAAGAAAAAAAAAAATAAATAAAAAAATTTTACCATACATTTTTTTAAAGTGTACTTATTCACTTTCAAGAATTCACAAAAAAATTTTCAAATTTTTTCAAAATTTTCAAATTTTAAAAAATTTCCAAGACTTAACACTTAAGTCTTGGATTCTGAACCGAACAGACATGCGAAAGCTATCAGTTTGAGACAAAAACTAAAGACATAAGGCCTCTGAAGATGGACAGTGTGATCTGTCCGAAACGTCAGGAGTTAAAAAGTCCTTCTTAGGACTACGTTACGCGGGTAAACCGAGAAAAGTGTTTTACATATATATATATGTATATATTTCACGAAGTTACACGCAGTTGAAATAGAAGGGAAAAAAATCGTGTCCATCTTGACACGATTCCAACCCTTCTGGTCATTTGAAAAATAAAAAGGTAGATTCTCTATCAGTACAAATGTCATAATTATTAAATAAAACGGCGGCTACTAAAAAAATAGTTTTTTTTCAGTTATTTTTTAAGTACTTATTCCGAATTTTTAAAATACAATAATTAATTTTATTTTTTATTGGTTCCTACAATAGAGGGATAAAAAAAATCATGACAAATTTCAAGAAAATCAGTCAATTAGAACTTGAGATTTCGTGATACTCGTTTCGAAAAAAGAACTTTTGAGAAAAACGCGGTTAAAGTTTTGCTCTTTTAGATTATAGTTAGATTTCATATAAATGGTTGAACTAAATTGACTATAACTTAAAAAATAATTCGAATTTTGAAAAATCCTTTAAGCAGTTATCCTTGAATATCTAAAATATCGAAATATTAACCTTCGACCCGTCGCGTGGGGTCTTTAAAAGCCCAGGTTTTACAGAAATGCTAATTATGTTCATTTTAAATGTTCCCACTGATTTCTTACTTTAGGTAGCTTCCTAAAAGGGACTATACTTGACGCAAGCGCCGAAAAAATTTAGTTTGAGCATGTGCGATGTGAGATATAGACTTGTGTTTCGGCGTGAGGCTAAAAAAATCAACAAAATACCACGAAAAATCAAGTTTATATGTTTTTTTTTATTGTATTTTGTTGATTTTTTTGTTGTAATAATAATAAGTCTATATCAACCTCAAATAGTTATGAGTTTGATGGAAATTGGTTAAATTTTTTTTTTAAAGTTTTCTATTAATAAATATGATTCAAAATTTCAAAAAAATGTTCCTTGTTGATTTTTAAGCTCTTGCATTGAAAATAAATAACTGATTTTTAACATTTCTTTTTATTTCAAAGCAATCATTATCACCTGACTGTAATCAGTTAAAATAACATATAAAATGTATGCTACAACAACAATTTAATCATATTTATTTTTGGGGTCCTAAGCGACCCCACGCGACACCTCGCATTACAAAAAAGGCGCGACGGGCGGAGGGTTAAGAAAAAAACATTTTTTTTCTGGACCAGATACCTCTTTAATGTAAACAAAAAAAACGTTTTCCTTCCTAGAATTTCCTCTCCATCCTACGAAGATCCTCCACACATCATCTCTAAAGATGACAAAGGCCTTGAGCGTTTTTTCTTCCCATTATTTCCTGTGTGGAACTAACGTAAAAGGGGATTTTTTCGAGTCGTATTTACACAAAAAGCTCAAATTTTAATCTATTGAAAAATAAGCAATCTTCTCTGTTCTCAACATTCTAATCACATTTTCCCGCAGTTTGCAAATAACATCCCCTTCTAGGGAAAGGTTTGCTTTTTGCTATGCAAGCTTAAGACGGTCTATTCCAGACGCGAATAGTATAATAAGGGTGTCTTTATTGAGGGTAGCTCCAGCCTTTGTAACGAGTTCTTGGGGTCGAATCAGAGCTTTTTAGGGGTAGTTCTTATGTGAGATTTGAAGACCGAATGTGCGGAGAATTTCAATTATTTTAAGGATTCGGTTGCGTTTGGACAATCTCGGAAGACAAGAAAATGGGATGTATAATGTACAAGTGGATTTTCAAGTATAAAATATTGTATAAACCATTTAAGTACCTATATACACACATCAACAGAATAAGACCACGGCACAAAAATCGTATATTTTTTTACAGGCTATCTAAAGTTACAGAACATATTAAATTGCAAGGAATGGCGCCAGCCTATATATCGGAACTATGTGTCCGACAAAACTTAAGCGAGGGACAGCTTACTCTAAGGTCAGCAGATCGAGATGTTACTAATCGTTTAATCGAACTTTCTAGGTCAAATCGAGCTGTTTACTATGATCGATCTTTTCTTGTAACTGGCCCGCTCATTTGGAATAAACTTCCCTCAGCTCTTACTAATATCCAGAACTTGGCTGAATTCAAAAGAGCTTTAAAAACAAACTTATTTAAAAAATCATACCTTTTATGAATTTTAACTCCTTTTCAATCTACTATAATAAGCCATGTTCCTCAAGTTTCTGGTAATTGTTTGGTTTCGATTACCTCCTTGCTATAGTTTTATGTGCACTCTGAATTTGTATTATTTCTAAATGTTAACTGCCTCCTGTTCTATATAATTTAGTTTAAATGATTCTTGTTGAATGGCACCGTGATGGTTTATCATTATATATTGTCCTGTGCCAAAACAGCACTCACTATTGTTGTTAATATTGTTCTTTAGGAATTGCTTTGTATATTCGTTATTTCACATTATTTAATTATTTTTTTAAGGACTCGTAAGGAACACTGTAGGTAAATTTTAAGTTTATTATAATTAAGCGCACTTGAAGTGAAATATCACAAAACTGCGCTATATAAATACTACGTTATTATTATTATTATTAATACGTCGTAAAATAATATGATTTTTTTAAATTAACTCCACTGGAGCGATTCGGTCTAAAAATGGACCACTTTTATTTTTCTGCAATTGATAGCGGTCCAAAATTGGACTACATTTTCCTACCATTCGTAAAACATTTATTGTAATTATTTAAAACATTTCTCCGGCCAGCCATTTATTTTAAAACGAAGCTATTGATATACTTTATCTTTTATGGTCATAGATGTCGCAAAATCGAACTTCGTAGACTATTTTAGAACGATGTTAAATATAAATTTAAAAAAATATGTATGAATATAATCTTATCAATCTGCTGAAATGCAAAATTGCCACCTTTTTTGCAGCCCTAAAAATAAACTTTTTAGAGTATTTATTCAATACTTAGTAAAACACCGTTTACCTGTTAGAAGTGTTTTTTTATTGGTTAGGCTGTATGTCGGTACTACGTATTTCACGCAAGTACCTAAACAAAAATTTTACGCGAAAGAAATATAATTATATTATGTAAGTATGTAGTTCCTCGTGTTTGATTACGTAACGTGTAAAATTTTAATACGTAATTCTTGACTTGTTCGAAGCGTATTATAAGACCGAAACATGGAAATATAAAAGGGTAGAGTTGGGCAGAACGGATCAAGTAATTAAAAAAAAATTAACTTTAGAAAAACGCTTAAAAAAAACTTCTTGTAATGAGAACGTATTTTGCATTTACATAGACTCCTTAAATATTGGTATTTCTGTGAAAAGATCTCGCTTCCAAAAAAATTTTTGTTCTAATTTTCTCTTTTATATATCTATATATAAAAATCAAAATATGCTTTCGTGGGTCATATATGTGAGTATATATGATTAAAAGAGTATGTGAGTATGTGAGATGTCTGTGCATTGCAATATTATACGTAGGAAATGTTTGAAACCTTCAAAATACCTTATTTAAAACCCCCTGAAGGTTTCTGGATTATTATAACCACATGACAATACATCTGAAAAGTTTTTTTAATCATTACAAAAACTCTTGCAAAATAAATAAAATAAATAAATAAATAAATAAGTGTTTATTCCAGTATGTGGGGAGGAGAGTGCAATCCCACACATTCCATAAGGGTATAATATAAACATGCATGTACAAAGTACTTGAAAGGAAAAAAAAGAAAAAGAAGCTGGATATGAATGTACACGAAACAAAAAAAGATAATAAGCTAATAGTAGTAAAAGGAAAACAAAAGAAATAATAATATTAAGCTTTCAGGATTCTGTGAGCACGTAAGGAGCCAGTATTTTTCTCCAGTGTGCATCAATACTGGATGATGAACTGAGGCGGGCTTCCATGACGAGGATGTTTCCAGAGCTGGTTATCCTTTCCCTAATTCCTGCCACCCTGGATCTAATAAGGGCTGCAAAGCCAGGAACTCGCCCCTCCGTGAACATCCGGGAAGCGCTGCAATATCTGGGGAGACCAAACATTATGCGGAAGGCGTTGTTTTACTGAACCCGAAGTCTTTCTATACTACTCTTCTTGTAGTTTGCCCAGAGTTCAGACGTATACAGTGTTGCGCAGAAGGAAAGGAAGAGCGTCCTTTTTACAGCAGTACTGCAAAGGCGGAATCTTCTACTGAGCATGTTTGCTTTTACACTGAGAGCTCTTCTTTGCCTATCGATGTCGTCATCGTCCATCAGATTACTGCAAAACTGTCAAAAATGTCAAAATCTGAGAATGACATTTTTCAAAACAACGATTGTCAAACTCTTGACCAAATTTGATTGATTGTTCGTATAATATACTAAAATGAATATTTGTAATATATGGAAAATTCAATAAAAAAATTATAATAGGTGGCACGCAAGCTCTTTGAAAACTGAATGTGCTGGGACTGAATACATGGAACGCGGGAGGGATGTTGGCGGGGGGGAGGAGTGGGAGAAGGGAGAGGGAAGGCGGGAAGGTGGAAGGGGAACGTGGGAGGGAAAGGGGACGCGGGAGGGGAACGGGGACGCACAGGAAAGGACACGCAGGGAGAAACCATTTTTTTAATATAGCTTTGCAACGCATGCCGGGAACTGGCAAATATTTAGTAAATCAAAATCAAAATTTCTTCTAAAATCATTATGATTTTAAGTACTTAAGTACTTAATTATAAACCATGAATTTTATGCAATTTATGTAACATTTTCAAACAAGGAATTTTACCATTTGTTCAAAGTAAGTCACTATCGTAATGTCAATTCTTAATATTGAATATCATAACACCGAAAAAATACTAATAAGGAAGCATATTTTAAAAAACAATCTTTATTTTAATCGTACGGCCGCCATCTTGAACTGAAGGTGCAAACAAATTTGCAGACAGGCTAAATGCAAAACGGTCGAGTTTAAACAATTTATTACTTTAGCCGTGTTTAGTGACCAGATCTGAATAACCAGGCACTTCTCCACCTTCCTCTTCCCTATGGGGTCGTCCATTAATCATGTGAGGCTCGAAAGGGGGAGGGTATTCGGAAAAATCACCAAATATCACGACGGGGGGTGGGGGGGGGGGGGGGGGGTATAATGAGAAATCACGTGTATTTATTTTTCGTGAGAATATTCTGAAAATTTAAAAATACTTTGTACTAAAAAAAATACACGTGATTTTGAGGGGGGGGGGGGTTAGTCTAAAACTTCACCACATATTACCAGGGGGGGGGGGAGGGTTAAAAAGTTGCTAAAAAAACATCACGTGATTAATGGACGACCCCTATCCCCTTTCTCTCCACACTGACTTCAGCCTTACAACATACCCTAATTGGTATTCCCGTTGTCTCATTGGTTCTAGATGGTTGGAAGCAATTGGGACTCTTGTGTGGTGTTACAAAAAAGTTAATTATTTAAAAGTTAATAAACAACAGAGTAATAATATATTTTTTACTTAGGCTGATGAAAATATCCATTACCCCTCTCTTTCCCCATGTTTCATGAATCTAACTAGTCGTCAAAAACGTGCTGGTGTGATGTGACCTTAATGTGCGAAAGGGACGCACTTACATAAAGCACAGCAAGTTAGAAAAGTACGGCGCTATCCAAAACGTATTTCAGAAATGTGGAATTATTAGGCAGCGATGGTATCATACGAGCTTTATAATCATTTTTGACAGTGGCGTAACGTGATTTTAAATTTGTTAATAGGGATTCAATTTATGCACAACATATTAATAATTCGAATTCGAGTAGGTCTAAAGTCATGGTGTTTGAAGGAGAGAGTACGAAAACAGTATGCAATATAGTTGTGAATGATAAATACTTGGAGCAGGTGGATGAGTTTGTTTATCTGGGTAGTATGTTTACGAGAGATGGGAAGGCTGATAAAGATATTGAAAGAAGGGTGAATGCTGGTAACTCCATTAATGGAGGACTGAATGTCGTTGGCGCTAATAAAAAAAAACTGTAAAAAGAAGCGAAGCTAGCAGTTCACAATGGAGTCCTGGTACCTACCCTGATGTATGGCAGTGAGGCGTGTAACTGGCAGAGGTTGGATGAAAGTAAACTGAATGCTGTTGAAATGAGATCCCGGAGGCGTATGTGTGGTAAAACAATGTATGATCGTGTGAGAAATGTGGATATCCACATAGAATGTAAGGCTGATGTAAGCATAGTGAGTAAGATTAAAAAAGGGACCCTTAGATGGTTTGGGCATGTAGAGCGAATGAACGAAGAAAGTAGTGTAAGAAGAATATACGACACAAACGTAAATTGTAGAAGAAGTCGGGGACGCCCGACGAAGACATGACACGATCAAGTGAATCAGATACTTTAGTCGGGCCATGTCAAAAGTCAGAATCATAGAAGAGAATGTATGAAAGTGAGTGAGGCAAAGAGTGTGTGCCAAGATCAAGTTGTTTGGCGGTCCGTCCTCTCTGCCTACCCCTGCGGGGAAACAGAGTGATGGTTAGTTAGTTAGTTAGTTATTAATAGTTTTTAAGAAATTCTATGACTGCGATACAATGTTTCCAGCAATTTCTATCAAAAGACAATATGAAACATAAAATATTTTGAATACAATGATATTCTTGGAAACTGGTAAAACTAGCACCTACCTAAATAATTCATAAAAAAATACAAAAGCTTTCGAAAAATTTATTATTGAAGAAACCAGATTTGATTACCGGCTTTTATTTTTGGTGTATTACGCCATGTTGTTTTACGTCCTTCTTTAGCCAACGAATCGGGCAGCATTGTAGTTTCCATCATCAGGGCAGATGTATAATCGGAGATTATGGTGAAGTGCGTGCTTATAGATGCGATACTGTGTCGATTGATAAACTGAAAGAAAAATTGCAATTTTTTTATTATTTTATATTTGTTCTGGAAATACGACGGTGATATTGCAGAAATGGTCCCGACTCTCCGGATTCAGTTGGACCATGATATTGGTGTGTTTGAAGGGAGAGGGAATAGAAAGAGATGAATCAGAGGAAGGTTGGGAACATAGAATAAAGACAAACACAAGAAACTCTATGCGGGCGTGTTCCATGATCCAAAAGTCTAGCCAATCCAATCCAATCCTATTACAAAACTCTTTTTCACCGTGACTTCTTCTTCCTTGCGCTGTCCCAACTCATTGCCTAGGTAGGCTGTTGAAGTCGGCTCTTCTCGTTTTCAGGTTGTAATTTCTTCTGTTCTGATTATCGCTTTCATCCAGGCCGTTTCTCTTAAGAATTTTGGAGCATTGAGTCATCCAGGAGTTCTTCGGTCTTTCTCTGGATGACTGTCGATGAAGCTCCATAGACATTGCCTGCTTCACTGTGTGGTCTGATGGTCTCCGTCTTATGTGCCCATATCATCTCAACTGTCGTTCCTCCAGCTTACTGTTTTTGTCTGTGACACCCAGGCTTATCGTGACTATGTAATTAAAATTTTATTTCAGGCATATGTAAGTCTTTCACCAGGGCAATGCTGAGAAAAACTACTCCTGTTTGTACCAATATTACGAGTATTTAAGTTAACTCTAGATTTTAGATATTGTATAAATTGCATCCAAAACTACTTACGAATTACAACTTCAGATGCAATTTGACCGTAAATACTACAAACGAAAAGAGATGAAATGGTGTTTGCTTGAATTGGGTGATAATGTGTAGGAAAAACAGGGTATGCAAGGAAAAGGGATAACCAATCACTTACCACTGTATCTCTGCGAAGAAGCACATGACATAACTACAAGATAGTTATATAGTTCCACCTCTGCGCCTCATGGTAAATATCGCCACAGCAAAACCAATGAGTACAAAACGATATTATGTGCTTCCTAGATGGTCAAATTCCTTAGTTTTACTTGAAAACGAGATTGTGTACACGAAAAACGATTTGCTTCCGCAAGGTAGTTCTTTTCTTCTTATTCTTCTCTTCTATTTTCTTCTATTTAAAAAAAATGCATTCGAATTTTATTTCATTCACTATTTTTCTGGCCATTGTTTCAAATTGCATAATATACTTTTCCAGCAAGGTGATTTGGTTAGGGAGAGGTGATAAATGATATTCCGGTAGGAACCAAGGATATTCTCATTTCAAAACCATACAGAATATTTATACTAGGTACCTACCATTAGCATTTCCACCACACGAGAAGTACAATCGGGGGCGCCCGAACAAGACAATGCACGATAACGGAATCAAATGCTTGAGTCAAGAATCTGAAAAACGAAGAGTCTGTACGAAACGATGTATGAATGCAATTGAAGCATGGAGTATGTACCAAGAATAGTTAGGGGAAATGGCGTGATGATTAATGAGTTAGTTAATCACAAGAAACTGATAATAGTCAGACAAAAACATGCATTTAACACTTGTCTCAGTGTCTGGATTTTAACGTTATACTAGATTCAAGTTCATGTGCTTGCTTATGATACCAGCAGCATTTCCGCCACAAGAAAGAAGAATGAAAATAATATATATTCATTACTCCACGCCACTGTCCCGCGAAGCGCGAGTCGCTCTTCGTCTCCGACGCTAATTTGAAATTTCGCGCGGTACGACTCCATACTAAATAAGGCATAAATTTCCCTGCGCTCATTAACTTTACTTTAAAATCCCGCCTCAGGCAACTTACTTTAGAGCGTTCATTCCGGTGACTGGCATACTTAATAACTTGTTAATTTGCAAGGCTAAATAAAGGAGGAAGAAGACGATACGAATAATAAGAATCATGAATTTTTGATACTAAGATCTGCACACACTCATAAATTGAAAGGTGCATTCCAATCCCCCACAAAATATCTACTAAATCCTAACCTAATCTAACTTAACCCAAAAAAAAAGAATCCTGCGTAGTGGAGATACTTTTGTCCTTGGGATATTATGTCGAGGGATATTTTGTCGGGAGGATGAAAACACGCGGTACCCATTCCAATGTCATATTTAGGTTAAAGTCACCTACAATAATGATTATCGGCAAATGTTCCGCCTACCGAGATACTGCAGCGCCACGGAAATGTTCCAGGAGGGACGCGGGCAATCATTCTTTCTACCATGATCATCTCAATTTGGGAGGCGGATTTGAGTAACGCCGCCCCGGGAACAATTTAATTGTTAACCAATACCACTGTCGCAGGTTACCCCAAGTGGTTCGCTAAGGAAAAAAATGGTTTTGCGATGAGTTGTAAAATTGTAAAATGTAATTACGATTTTTTTTATTACATTAACTCCATATTTTCCTCCGGGCCTGTCACCTGAGATGCTGTGTGGAGGGTCTTCTTGAGGAGAGGAAGGAGTGTATGTGGGTCTTGCAGAGACCCGCATTGTAGAAGGGAGGGAACATATAGACCGGTAAATCGTTCGACAGTCGAGCTATAGAAATCAAGAACTAGTAGTAGAAGCGACCCTTTCTCATGTGATAAATGTCAACCATGTACCTACATATTCTGGGCCCGCAAGGACGCTATCCTCGGAGCAACTTCCATTGTAACACCGGAAGAACAAGGATAGCATCTGACGCCTGTGCTCTAAATATTGCAATCCACTTACTAAGATAGGGGAATCTATCAAACGGACCGCCCGTTTCTACATTAGGGAACGTACCCATACTACGTGACACACTTTTTGCAATTTTTACCCCCCCCCCCCGGTGACCACGTGTAGTATATTCCAAGACCCCCCCCCTACAGTTTTCACGTAGTATTTCATAAATAAGGTTTCGAATCATTTTTTGCTAACAAAAAATAAAAAATGCATTATTTGGCTTATATTTGACTTTATTAATACGGCGCTTGCTGCGTGACAGCAAGAGTGCATGCATTACAAGTGGAAAAAATATTATCAAGATAAAACTTATGTCAAAATATATTGAAACCGGAACGCAATTTATGGAAAAGAAAGTCTTGTTATTTTTATAAACATTTTTCATCTCAATCATCTTCAACAAACACGATCCCTGAACTTTTTCACTTATTTGAATGTACGAGGGTGTGGGTTTTTAAGTTTGCGGATTGGGGTAAGGAGTGGAAATAAAAACCAAAATTATTTTTCCTTTTCAACATATTATTCACCTATTATCCTAATACATTTTTCCGATCTTTAAATTAACTTAAAGGAACTTTATAACAGTGCGGAACTCAATTTTCTCCACATTTCATAATTTCTTCCCGATTAATCACTTACCTTCCCATTCCGCGAACTTAAAAACCTCCCCTCGTAGCTCGAAAAAAATCGCGAGATTTCTAGATTGACTACGTGATAAAAACCTAAGCCCCCCCCCCTCCCGTTGTGACCAAGCGTGGTATTTTGATGACCCCCCCCTACCTAAACAGGTCACGTAGTTTGGGTACGTTCCCTTACCTATCATACGTCATATTACAAAAGCCTTTTGGATTTTTGATTGTTTAACGTTTTGACCTTTTTCGAAAATTTGAAACGTAGGAAAGAAACGAATGCGCCAAAGTGTCGATATTCAAGCAACTTTAACGGAGCGCGGCAAGTACTCATTCGTTCCTTGTTATCATGTTTTGATGAATAATAACTTCAGTTGGCAAAGTAGCGCAAAACTAATTAAACAAACTGAGAAATAGTTGATTGGCTGCCGGCGCCCCTCCACTCCCCCCCCCCACCCCACACCCCCTCCACCCAAACCTCCGCCTGTTTCTGCAAATGGTTAGGTAGTTAGTTAGGTACTAAAGCCAGCAGAATTTTCTTTCCTAACTAATTTTTATCATTTTGTTTTGAAATTTTTTATTTTTATGTACATTTGTTACTTAAATTATTTAAATTTTTTCCTACCGATTTTGACACATCCGTGTCATTCAGTACTTCTTCTTCTTCTTGTGCCCATTCCGTTCAACGGACGTTGGCTATCATCACGGACATATGAATATATCTGGACCTGCCCTAAGTGATAAAAACGTATTATTTCCCCCTCCACATGGCGCCGGCTGAAGCTCCTCCTTGGAACCGGCTCGCTCCATGGGGAGGGGATATAGCCTCGCTTGAATCTAAAATGTGTGACGTCATCATTCTTGCCATGAACAGCGAGAAGCTGACATCCATACATTTAACGAAATAACGGCAGCTTGTGCTATACAATATATCTACGTATCAATGTACACATAGCGAATGTGGGCGGTACTCCAATGTGCTCGTCGCTGGTTACAGGGGTAAGTAAATTATGAAACATTTATAAAAGTGTTTTAACTAAACACGGAAACAAAATATTGATATGTGTATTGGCGCGAGTCTTTTTGGGGCGAGCATTTGGCCTTAGCAAATATGTTTTGAACGTGGCAAGCAATTCGCGCTCCCATGTAAAAAGGTCTATTCATTCAAAGCAGATTTTGCTTTTAAGAACTAAATGGTGATATTGTAAAGCGAGATGCCTATATACTGTCAGATTGATTGTTCAACGAATGACAGTCATCTTTCCCCTCTTCGCTCTCCATAGTTTGGTTTTACCCCTCATCTGTAACTGCTTGTCTATCCATTTGGATGTCTATGGCTATCATGCTATGCGGCCTTTGTTTACTGCGGCCCGGAACAGCTCTACGGTAGACTGGCCAAACCACTGTCTCAGGTTTTTCAGCCATGAGGTTCTCTTTCTTCCAGGGCCCCGTCTCTCGGCAATCTTTCCCTGCATTATGAGTTGCAAGATCTCATACTTCTCTGGATGTCTCATCATATGTCAAAGATATTGAAGTTTTCGGGTTTTTGTAATTTTAATAACTTTTTTTTCTTTATGCATCCGAACCATAACATCTTCATTTGTAACCCTGTCCATCCAGCTTATTTTGAGTACTCTTCTGTAGATCCACATCTCGAATGCCTCAAGTCGCCTAATTAGTTCTTCAGTAAGCGTCCATGCTTCCATTCCATAAAATAATATAACAGAATAATATATTAATAATTTAAAATAAAACAATAACTTTGTTAACACCACTTTTATTTTTATACTTTATGCCGACCGGGTTTCGCTACAACCGTAGCTTCATCAGGGCAGTATAATACTCTACTAACATTAGGTTACATGTGTGTTATAATATATAATTTACGAAAAATGGGCTGGACTCGTCAAGTCAACCTTATCAATGGCGTAGAATCATGTACATCAATAATTTCTCTCAAAAAAGTGTTAAAAATCTCCCATCAGAAATCAAACCAGCATTTTACACTAATAATAATATAGGCAAACTTTTAATGAACGGTAAGGATAAGGAAGACAGTCTATCTCACTCGGTAATTTATTCAATTCAATGCAGCGACTGCCGATTTTTTTATGTTGGTAAAACAGCGCGCAACATAAACACCCGTGTCAAAGAATATCTTAGATGTTTACATAGCTCTGGATTTTCAGAATTTGCAAACCACTTGATCGAAAACGATCATAAATTTGACAAAAACGGTGGCGCCAACTTTATTAACATAACTTTATCCCATCTTTTTTTATGTACCTAACTATAAGTTTATACATAAACAATTATTTACACATCGATCATCCATTTGACTTGAATATGCAGTTAAAAGTAAAAGTGTGCTCACTATCTGGTACAATACTCAAATTACTCATAAACATCACCAAATCGATAATAATGCAGAAAAACTAGTAGTAAAATAAACCAAATGTTGGTGTTGTCTGGATCAATAGCACAGGATATTTCAAAATATTGTAATTATATACTGGACCGTTTTGCCTCCCGGCATATTTTATACGCAAAAAAAGTAACTTGTAATCTTCGACCAAGTATATCCTACATCAATGGTACGTTCCCTTTATTAGTTTTTGTGTTTTCTTCTTCGGGTCGCTAGATGTCGCCTTCTTTTGTGTTTTCTTTTGCCTGTTCATTTTGGAGTGGTTTGAAGAGTGGATATTGATTTTACAAAAATATTAATATATTTATTTTTTTGGATTTCTTAGGATTCGATTCTTAGTCGGCTAAATGTTGGCTCAATGTCTGCAAAAGGCTCGTTAGGCGCTTTATACCAAAGGAGGCTTGCGTGGGACCGTGGATATAACGTACATAATTGGAACAAAGTGAATCCACGAATCCGTGAATTAAATAAATATTTTATTGCTATCTCATTCTCTCGCAGGCTAAATCCTATAGATGTATGTTATTGTCTATTTTTAGTGTCGCTCGCTTCCGTTTTATCGAGTTTCAAATCACAGCGGTGCTAAAGAAATTTTCACTTCCAAAAATTGTTGCAGAAAAGAAAAAACGTTATTTGAAAAGTAATTTCACTGTTGATAGTATTCGTTGTGGAAATAATTCTAGGTAGGATAGTATTCGTTCCAAACGCAAACGTCGGCAACTCTGGAAAACTTCTATCCACTACTCCCTAGCTTACGCAAGCAACGGCGTCTGGAATACCTACTCTCTTTCTGGTTTTAGATGAGCATAACCCGTTCTTCAAATGAGGCTTTGTAGATGCGATATTTCATGCAAATCACCGAACCAAAACTTAGATAAATGTTTGGTGCAACGATCAAGGCAAGGATCAATTTGGGAGTCTTTACCACCTCCCCAGAATCATTTATTGGATAACCACCACCTCTACACTTAACACAGGGTACCCAGGTTCATAAGGTTATGTTTGTCCGGGTCTTGACAGCGTCTACCCACCAACTGCATGGCACGCTGGATCTGGAGAGACTGGTTGAGTGAGACCTTTTATTTTCTCCAGCAGGATTCTCTCGGAACTCGGAGAATCGCAGTAGGAGGTATTCGAATGCATACGTCTGTTACTCCATGGCACACTTCTGTCTGTTACTCCTAAATTTTTACCCACCCTTCATACCTTTTTCTTTCCCAGAACTTCCTCTTCTCCCTCTTCTAAAAAGACCCTACACACATCATCCCGAAAAGATGACACTCCTGTGAAGACCTAATTTTAAAAAAGGCAAATTGCCATGTTGTTAATGTAATTTGTTCGCGTTGAAGCACCTGCATCAGAAAAATTCAATAGGCCACTTGCATCACATTTTTTTTTTAAATATTCCGGTTTAGGCAAATATTCTAAGACATTTTGTATTTTTTTTTGTTAATCATATTTTTGAAACCCTGGCGATTTTTTTTTATATTTCAAAAAAAATCATACCATTTTTCATACGTCGGCAAAAACGGGACATAATTTTATAGGTGCGATAAAACGATAATTACAAGAAAGGGCACAGGAGAATAACGAGGCATACCAAAAGTATTATATCTAAAACATATTTTTTTCCTTGATCCATCTTATTGATCATAAATCATTATAATGTTCAACGTCTATATTACTAAATCCAATGTAATATATTTGTACTTGTAAATTATAATAATAATAAGAATATTATAAAATTTGATTTTGTTAAAATCAGCACCACTACCATTATACCTCTAAAACACGCACAGACAGCGTAAAATATACGGGGTTCTCTTCATATCATCTGTCAAAAAGTCAAACCAAATGATAAGTTAGCAGAGAACAAACAATAAATCTAGTGAACGTTAAATGTCAAATTCAAAAATTCGCCTGAAATCAAAGTGTTGCCATATAAAAAAATAAATCAGCGTGGATTTTTACAAAATTAATAGGATCATTTTCGGAGACGGGACATTTTCATGTAGTTACGTCACAGGCTCAGATTTATTTATTTAAAAATGAAATAAAAAAACTGTACATTTCTTATAATTTTTACTAACATTTTCGTAAACTTAGAAAAAATCTATCCACACGATTTTTTCCAAGTCGTTATGAAATCGTGCAAGTGGCCTATTGCACGTTGGTCTAAAACAATAAAGAAAAAAACTAAAAGTGCCTTCCACATAAATTTGAAAGGAAACAAATGACCCATTCAGCCTACTCATAAGTGAGATAGTGCGCTGGGCACTGACACTTACCTGACATCATAGATTCCATTCCATTTGAATTTCGTGAACACAGTTTATATTATTTGACCTCTATTTGGTTTGAACAAATATGTGGATCTATCTATCAACATGACAGAATTCATTTTTTCAAATATCGTAGTCATCGACTAAAATTGATAAAAAAGGCAAAATTCTTCAAGGAGGTACATGCGAGTACCTCCAGTAAATAGTTGGTTGTATTTTCTTTACGGGTGGCTCCCGCCTCCCGCCCCCTCCCCGAGTTTCAGCGAATTCGCTAAAGAAGGGGTTTGTTTTCAAATGGGGATGGAAATACGAAGGAAATTCCTCTTAAGAAGGCGAACTTTGTCATTGTCTTTGAGAGAAAAGGGAATGGGGTGGTAATTTGTTAAAACATTTAGCGGGCCAGAGTTTAGGGGTGAAAACCCGACCACTTTAAAGGCGGGGACTTATTCGAGAGGAAAATGAAAACCAAGAATTGCAGGAAGTAGGTCTGCGTGTAGAATCCTACAGAGATCTGTACGAATCATTTACTGCAAGAGATGTTCTAAACTAAACAATACATTATCAACATAAAACTTTTTTTTTTATATTAGAAAGAAAAAGTAACACAATATTACAGGAAATCAAATACAAATAAAATATTACAGAAAAAAGACAAGTCCCAATAAACTACTTTTAAGTAGTTTGTCAATGGGTGCTTTTACTTTGTAGTTTAAAAAATAAAACTTATTATGCAGTTAGACATTTTTTGTGTTACTACAAAAAATGTTAATTAGGGATGTTATGGAGCTCCGTAACCGTAACCGAAACTATCGGATATCCGAAATTAAAAAATATCCGTAACCGTAACCGAAACCGATATAAAAGTTTCGGATAGTTTCGGATAAAGGTGGAGTCTAAATGACAGGTTACGACAGGTTTTTGGTTGTTTTGCCCGGCCGAGCCGTCACTTGTCACAAGCCGCGCGTGTCTCTTGCAATTTGCATTGTTTATGATTTATTTTGTGAATGTGGGAGTACAAACGTTAAAACTTATTATTTACGAGAACCTACTTACTTAGTTTCAAAGTGTTGTGTAAATAAATTGTTATAGTTTTGGGAAAAGGCAAAATGCGTCCTACGTCTAGTTTAGTTTGGACATTTTTTGATGAAATTAATGTAGATTCATTGATATATTACATCTCTATGTGTAGATTCTGCAAAATGTAAACAGTGCGGTAAAAACTTTTCATGCAAAGGAGGTGGCACTACTTCTCGAAGACTATACTCTATACTTCTCACTATACGAAGAACTGTTGTTTCTGGAAAAGCATACTCAACAAAAACAACAACAACCACCTCAACAGCTAACATCTTTACAAGAGTGTAAAAAACAGTTGTCAATAACAGACTCTTTGAAAAATAGAGGTTCCTGGGAAAATTCTAATATCCTTAACCGAAATTATCCGAAACTAGCGGATAATCCGAAATAATTTCATATCCGTAACCGTATCCGAAACCGGTATAATATTATTCCTATATCCGTATCCGTATCCAGATTCGAAATTTCATATCCATAACATCCCTAATGTTAATACAAACTATTTCTTTCGGCGAGCCAATTTTTCAATATAATATTTGTTTTTACATTATTTGTACATTTTTTAATTTTAGCAGGTAACATATTTAGGCAAGTAGGTATCATGTAGTCCAGCGTTCTTTGTCCATATTTATTTAAGTGCTTAGGTGCGATTAGTCCTTCATTTAACGTAATTCGTGTATCGTAAGTGTGGTCCAGTCTATTTATGTATATAGGGCTATTCATATGCTGAAAAATAATTTTATGCCACAGAATTGCTCTGAGAGAATTTTGAGATTCTGGTAAAAGTACGGAACATTGTGTCTTTGTTCATATAAACTTTTATGAGCTAATAATTTAACTAATGAATTTTGAACTGATTGAACATGATTTACATTTGTCTTACAGAAAAGTCCCCAAGCTGTAATTCCGTACCTTATAATGGACTCAGCTAATTATAAATAAATTATTCGAAGTGTGCATATTGGAACATAGAATTTAAGTTTATATAATCTTCTAACAATAGATCTCAGACGTTCACAGACTTTATTTATTTGTAAATCCCATTTGAAAAAGCATTCAATAATTACACCTAAATAAACATATTCTTTAACCACTTTAATATATTCACATGGACATAATGCAGGGATACCAACAAGTAAGCATTCTGAACCGTGTGTTTTTATTTCTGGTGTAATAATATTTGCCTTGGCATTGGGTGATCTAATATGTATCTGTTTGTTTTTTTCAACAGCTCAATGAAATCATTTTGTAAGAGTTCAATACTTTATTAACTCTTACAAAATGATTAACTAACTAAGTAGAGTTGACAGTATTAAATATCTTGGTATTAAAATAGATGATCTTCTTAAATGGAACGTACATGTTACAAACCTAACGACAAAACTGAGGAAACTGGTCTACTTCTTTAAAAATGTTAGAGATATATTAAATAGAAAACAACTGAAACAAGTTTACTGTGCTCTTATACAATCATCACTTGAATATGGTATCATCAGCTGGGGAAGTGCTGCAAATACTTGCCTGGAGCCTTTAGTAAAGATTCAAAAACTAATTTTGAAAGTCATTCTTAAAGTCCCGTTGAGAACTAGCACTGATTTTATTTTTAAGACACTAAATGTTCCTAACCTGCAAAAATTGTATTAAAAAAATATCCTGCTTTATCAATTTAAAAATACACACATGTTTGAAGAACGAATAAGCACTAGAGCCTTAAGAGGGTCAAATGTAAAATCTTTTAACATCCCAGTTTGTCAAACCTCTTATGGGCAAAGAAGTTTTAAATATAATGCAACAAAGCTGTTCAATTCTTTACCTCTTGAAATTAGAAACACGCAATCTAAAAATGCATTTAAAATTAAAATCATTGATCACCTCAAATAAACATTACCATCACGAGTATTTAATAACATACTTACCTTTATACCTACTGTGTGTATATATAATATGTAACCATCTACCTACTGTAATCTTCTATATATATATAACATACTTGAATTGTATATTTAAAGAAAAAAAAAAGATTTTATATCAACCTGTCACTTTCATAATATTTTTCAAAATATTACATAAACAAAATTATAGATAACCACTCTGTAAATTGCCATCTCAACAGAGGCGTTTCACACCTAGTGAGATGGGCAATACGTCATTATTATAACCAAATGTTATATGAAAATAATGAAATAAATAAAATAAAAAAAAATAAAAAATTTAAATCACTGCTATACATCAATTAACTAATTCATTGTTATACATCTCTGATCACTGACTTGTCTGCTAGGTATTATCAAGAAGGTGACCGGACAAGTCAGAATAAAACCAACTATGAACCACCTCAGAAAAGTCATTACAAGTGATGAAAAAATTATATATTTTTTAAAATATGTTACGTTAGGTTAGGGCTACGGGCTATTTAAAAAAAAAATTCTTAGCTTTTAATGACTTCAAAGAGGTGTTGAATTGACTTTATTCTACTTTATTATTGACCATGAAGAAATATTTATTTGAAAATAAATAAATAAAATAAAATAAAAATATATAAATAAATATTATTTATTTATAAGTATATGTTACATGATTAATTCATTTACTTGATACCTTAGGTCACCAAAATAAAAATATACAACTAAAAACCACTTTTCTACGTCGAAAACCTTAGGACAAGAGAAGAATCGAAAGAGATCGGTGCCAGTTTTGAATATTTATAGATGCCGTATCCCATTCTGCTTAAGATGAAGCCATAGTAAATAATGCAAAATCATACAAAATCATAAGTTTTTGTTTTGAAAATTTGATCGCTTAGAAGTATTGTAGATGCTTCAATTAAATACTGCGTGTAGAAAATACCTTGGCCTTTAAAAATATCGTAATAAGTCTTTTAATACGCCTATAAAAAAATAAAGTATAAGGTCTAAAAAACACACTTTCAAGTCCAAACTCTCCTATTTATAAACCCCTTTTCGGTTATGGTTTTATTGTATAATGTGGCAAACTCAGTTTATTTTATAATGATCGCAAAAAAAGTTGATATTTACACCCAATCTTCCCAAAATAAAATAAAATATGCATTTTCGCGTTGTTATTTTACAATACGGCTGCTAGTCGACGAATTCAGTTTTTCAAAGTGAACCCTATGGCGTCCACCGAAGAACTACTGTTCACGCCACAGTCGCCAAACCTCAGTCACGCCCCGAACTGAGCGGGAGATGGACGCGTTACTCCGCGTCGCTTGATTTCGTGAAATCAATTTTATATTTCCGTTTTATTACAATAAACAATGCGTAAAACAGGAATTAATATTTTTTACAGGCCTTTACGAAATCAACCTGAAAAACAAAACTCTCAGATACCTTTTCCAACCTTTCCTCAAGCTTTTTCTCAAGTATTTTTAAACTCCTCCCATAAAGGGCGTGAATTCCGATTTCGATTTTTTCCTGAACTAGTGGATCGCCTTAATTAAAAAAAAATTCCCTCGAGGCAAAATTCATCGTTGGATAAGCTGTGTTGAGGTTCTTTTTAGTAAAAAAGAAGGAGAGGAAATTCGGTGATGGAAAAAGGTATGACGGGTGGGTAGGAATCTCGGGATCAATATGTCCAGTGGTGAAATTTTTGTGACTAGGTCTATCCCACTGTGGTACAAGAGGTGTGGTACTTTGGTCGATAGAGTCCGGCTTGAGAGATTAAATTTCTCCATCAACCAGTCTCTCCCAATCCGGCACGCCATGCAGTAGGTGGGCAGACGCATGTGCCGCCCAGACCTAGACAAACCTCACCCCATATGAACCCGGGCATCCCTGCTAAGTCACCAAACTTAGAGAACCACTTGGGGTGATCTATGACGGTAAAATTGAAGTCTACGGTTTTTATTATATTTTATTTATTTATTTCATTACATTTATATAGCAAATATAACAGTAATAATATTGCAAAATAACCTAAAAATGTGTACAAGTATTATTGTCTTGTAGATTAGTTCCTATTAGGCAGATTGCCCGTTCTAAGGAACCAAATGCTGGTAACGTACTTTATGAAAGTATATCAAGTTTTGTTCCTCTTTTTCTGATTGGGTTTGCACATTTCCTTTAACGTCCTTCCCTTGAATTATTTTACTGACATTGATACACATATTACACAGAATGTTTCCTATCAAAAAGATTCTGAAATAATTGTTGCGCTGAGAAAAATTCTTCTCGTGACTTTTAAACCACTGCATTTTCGCTAAAAGTTAATTAAAACGGGGAGTAATGTACAGATCATTCGGAAGAATTCGGTAAAGCACATTTTAGGACAATAAAACAAATATGTTCTAATCCATACTAGAATTGGTATTTTAAAAATTTAGTATCAGGATAGATATTATCATCTGTTGGGGTGGATAAAGTAAATAAAGAGTTTTAAATAATAAAATCGACTGTAACGAACTTCTAACGCCATGTGAACATGTTTAATCACAAAACAAATACAGCAACTAATTCGCCAAATTAACCGTGCTCTTTATACATTCAATATGTATATTTATATATTTTTATTTTATATTTATAATATGTATATTTATATATTTTTATTTTATATATTTTTTTTTTTATTCTCGCACATTTCTTTATATTGCATCTGTTAATATACTGTATATAAAAATCGACTACCACAACACAGGCATGTGCCTAGTATGGTGGTCGAAAATTCCCCAATTTATGTAATAAATATTTCAAAGAATAAAGAAACTTTAAAAAAAAATAATGAAAATTATACTGAAGCTATAATGAAAATTATACTGAAAGTTCCTGTAAGAACTAGCACTGACGAAATCTTCAACAATCTTAACATCATGTCAATTAAACAACTATATTCTAAAACTATACTCATTTACATTCATAAGTACAAAACCCAAGAAATAACAACTAATACGTACATTGGAAACACTAGATTCATGGTCAAAAACTTATCCAACAAGTAACTACTAACACAACATTTGGGCAAAAAAGCTTCTTATATTATGGCATTAAACTCTACAATAAAATACCACTCTCACTCAAAAACCTCAACATTATAACATTTAAATTTCAAATAAAAAGCTGGATACTAAATATAGGGAGATCAGAAATAGAAAATATACTGATATCAAATACAGACTAAAACCAAATCTAGTAATCTGAATTATAAAAAAAACCACTATCTTATTTACTTTATAATTATTTAAAAAAAAAATACTACATGATATATGTTATGTCTAATTCATATCAATTTCTTATAATTAAATTATAATATGTAAATGAAATCCTCAGCACGGGAGATCCCAGTGAGGATATCATTATCTCTACTGTTACTAAGAAATGAATACAATACATCATTATTATTATTATTATTATAATAAAGAGCACGGTTATTTTATTTATTATTATTTTATTTTATTTTTTATATATTTGTCTAAACTCTAAAATTGATATTTTCTCGGATTCACTGCCAAAATTTAAAAGGAGCATCATGTCAGTGATACAAACTGTTCAAAGCCCATACATATCCCTTCACCACTTTTCACATTTACAAACACACATATCTACACACTAGGCACATCACCCCATAATTACTATTTATACATTCCACGAATAAGACATTACAAAGATACAAATTATATGAAATATTATCAAATTAATATGGGTACATTTATCACGTTAGTAATGTACTGTTTGTTTCTATAATACAAAATAAATAAAAATGTATTTATATAATGAATAACAGATCACTTTGTATAAACCACTATATTATAAACAATATCTACATGTTTCGATAACAATGTTATCTTCATCAGGATATGTTAATAAAAAAGTGATATTATATATTATTTTTTATACAAAGTGATCTGTTATTCATTATATAATTAATGATGCCACAAAGTAATTTTGCGAAGTTTGAAGAAGTAAAAAATGTATTTGTCAATTTAACGTCAATATGCCCGGGTTTTCAGCAATTTGGGAAGCAAAAATGGGTACCGCCACCCCGGGAACCATTTATTGATAATCAAAATTACTGCCATTGGTGTTTGTCTGGATTTGGCAGCGGATGACTTGGACAAAACTGAATACTTGATTCCTATCTACCTCTCTTACCTTTTTCCTTCTCAGAACTTCCTCTCCATCCTTTCCTTAAAAAGACCATCCACACAGCATCCCCAAAGATGACATAGGCTCTGAAGGAAATTATTTTTCTCAGGGCCTCCTGTGTGTGAAACTAATGTAAAAAAAAACTAAACTTAACCTGTTAATAAGTCAGGTTCGCCTCATACGTCTCTCCTCACCACATACATGTGTTTGATAATGTTATATTATCGTGAAAACTTTCTGAATCCGAGTGGTTAAATAATTGAAGAAATCATTGAAAAAGAAGATATGAATGAGAACAAGACACTGAAAAGAGGAAAAAAGGCAATGGTCGCAACTGGGACTCGAACCCAGACCACTCGTCTAACCGGGACGTGCGCGTTAACCAATTTCGCTATTGCCATCTTCTGTCAAACCGCCATAATAGTCAGTCTCATATTTAAAATTTTAGAATTAACAATATAATCTTCAACTAATTATTTTTCCATATTATGGGCAACTACCTTTTTTTATTGGAAACAATCATTCTAAGAATTGGTTTGTATCTTGGATAGCATCTCGGATATATGTATCCGAATTTATTCATATGGAACTATTGACTTTTTATAAAAGTCTAAATGAATATTCAATTTTTTATAAGAAAAATTCTCTTTAATAACTTTTGAAGGTTATTCCCATCAGCGTAATATATCATTGAAGAAAAAGATAACAATAATAATCTAAACGAAAATATGAAAGAGAACAAGACACAGAAAACAGAAAAAAGAACCCAGACTTCTAGTCTTAAAATTAAAGAAATGTTCTGCCGTAAACTTTCTTATCACTTTCTTTTCATCATCGTTTATGTGTTGGTTTTATAATTATTATATGCTTGGTTTTAATTTTTTCTACTAGTATCTATCCCTAACTATACTTAATTTTTCATTTCTAGATTTTCACTATATTGAATTAATCTTACAAAAAAAATTTCATAGATCAGATTTCTTTGAAACATAAGATAACAATAATAATCCAAACGAAAATATGAAAGAGAACAAGACACAGAAAACCAGATGATCATTTTTCCGGCTGTCAGGCGAAGAGATTGAAACATTAGTCTTGATACTTTCCATTTCTTGACGATTGTCTCAACCCATTAGCGCCCCCCTCCACCAACACCTCCCACCCGTCCCAGCGTCGTCCTTTTTGCGTTAATTACGGCGATAATTACTACAAAATTATACTTCCTCAGAAGTTGGGTGGGTGCCGGTAAACGCCTCGGGAAACTTGTACCCGGCTACGTTTTAATTGCGGGAAATTCTACCCGCGCCGCGACGCGAATGGGTTTTGTCGAAGCGCCGGGACGCCATCTTGCGGGCAAATGAGCGACTTATAAATGCCGAATTTCAAAGTCATCATCGTGGAATTGATGAGCTTTTGAAAATTCATGATTTGGCAAGTTTCCGGAGTAGAAACGTTTGAAAGATATCCACCAAAAGACATGTCGAAAGAATGCTACCTGAAAATAACGAAATCTATGATCAAGTTTAAGGAAAATTGTTTGTGATCAAGTTGTTTGAAAGATATCCGCCAAAATACATATCGAAAGAATGCCACACGAAAATAACGAAATCTATGATCAAGTTTAAGGAAACAGCGTTGTTTGAAAGATATCGCCAAAAGACTTATCAAAAAAATGCCACATGAAAATAATGAAATCTTTGACCAAGCTTAAGGAAACAACGTTGTTTGAAAGATATCCGCCAAAAGACATCCGTTGAAAGAATGCTACATGAAAATAACGAAACCTTTGACTAAGTTTAAGAAAACAGCGTTGTTTGAAAAATATCCACCAAAAGACGTGTCGAAAGAATGCCACATGAAAATAACGAAATCTTTGACCAAGTTTAATGAAACAGCGTTGTTTGAAAGATATCCACCAAAAGACATGTCGAAAGAATATCACATGAAAATAACGAAATCTTTGACCAAGTTTAAGAAAACAGCGTTGTTTGAAAGATATCCACCAAAAGACATTTCGAAAGAATGCCACACGAAAATAACGAAATCTATGATCAAGTTTAAAGAAACAGCGTTGTTTGAAAGATATCCGCCAAAAGACATCCGTTGAAAGAATGTTACATGAAAATAAGGAAACCTTTGACCAAGTTTAAGAAAACAGCGTTGTTTGAAAAATATCCACCAAAAGACGTGTCGAAAGAATGCCTCATGAAAATAACGAAATCTATGATCAAGTTTAATGAAACAGCTTTATTTGAAAGATATCCGCCAAAAGACATCTGTCGAAAGAATGCCACATGAAAATAACGAAATCTTTGACCAAGTTTAAGAAAACAGCGTTGTTTGAAAGATATCCACCAAAAGACATTTCGAAAGAATGCCACATGAAAATAACAAAATCTATGGTCAAGTTTAAGGAAACAGCATTGTTTGAAAGATATCCGCCAAAATACATATCGAAAGAATGCCACACGAAAATAACGAAATCTATGATCAAGTTTAAAGAAACAGCGTTGTTTGAAAGATATCCGCCAAAAGATATATCAAAAAATGCCACATGAAAATAAAGAAATCTTTGACCAAGTTTAAAAAAACAGCGTTGTTTGAAAGATATCCGTCAAAAGACATATCAAAAGAATGACACATGAAAATAACGAATTCTATGATCAAGTTTAAGAAAACAGCGTTGTTTGAAAGATATCCACCAAAAGACGCGTCGAAAGAATGCCACATGAAAATAAAGAAATCTATGGTCAAGTTTAAGGAAACAGCGTTGTTTGAAAGATATCCACCAAAAGACATGTCGAAAGAATATCACATGAAAATAACGAAATCTATGATCGAGTTTAAGGAAACAGCGTTGTTTAAAAGACATCCGCCAAAAGATATATGGAAAGAATACCACACGAAAATAATTAAATTTATGGCCAAGTTTAAGGAAACCAGAAAAAATCAAAGAAGAGGTGGACCGACTGCTTAGAAAAGGTTTGAAGCAGGATGAAAAATCCTAAAATCTGAAGTGGGAATAACTAGGAGTCGGAGCCAGTTGCAAACATTTGTGCAGGAGGCCGCATCTCACCTGATAAAAAAAACATTCCTCTGCGATTAAAATTGTTTTAGGCACTGGTACATACTAGCTTACGTAATAATAAAAAAAATGAATGACACAGCATAAGTTTTTAGTTTCACTAATGCATTCTAGTAAATTGTATGCTTTCAAACCTAAACTCCGGTTTCATAAAATTATCACAGCGGATTTTCCACTAGAACGAAAACATCACAAATTAATTTTTGGGCCATCTAACTCCTGTAATACCCACTTGCTGCAATTCAAGAGAGGTCTAAATAGCCCCGCAATGTCTGTTAGACCTTAATATGTGTCTGCAAGACTCACCCCACGATTGGTAGGGACAACCGAGGCTGTAATGGCGATGGATGGTGCGAATTCTAACAATCGAATTAATAATTCAAATTAATTATTTATGCGTCTAATTTTTGGACTGAAAATTTGTGGAGGAATTCCATTGTATTAGAATTGAAATTAAAACACCTATGTAGTTTCTTTCACTTATTTATTTTCACCAGGACCGGTTTCATCCTACTACGGACATTTTCAGACTGGTAGTTGAAATTCTTATGCTACGGTATTTATACAAACTTAGGCAGGGGTACACAACATTGTCTCTATATAATGAATGTTTCTATTATGTTAATTTAAGGTATTATAAGTTATTTTGTTAATTTAAGGTACATACGTACCTATAGGTAATTATAAAGTTTATTGTTAAAATTATGAATAATGTTATATAGCAAATAGATATTTTTACTTCACATGAATGTATATGAATTTATATAATTGAAAAAGTTTGTGATTACTGATGTTTTATATTCCAACATTACCAAAATAAAATATTCCCCACTCCCCCCTCTCTCCACCCCCTCCATACCCATTACATTCATTTTTCAAACAGCTCGCGTGCCACCTATTGAATTTTTTTTATATAGATTTCATAATGCCAGAGCTCCGAGCTATGCCTATATGTTATTCTGATGAATGATCTATAAATAATCTATACTATTGTAAAGTTTCATTAAAATCCATTCAGTAGTTTTTGCGTGAAAGAGTAACACTCATCCATACAAACTTTCGCCTTTATAATGTAGATGTATGAAAAAAATCACAGTACAATTAAATGGAATTTTGGAATTTGTCGAGAGATTTTAGCTCTCTTTTGAACGAGTTGTGTTTTCTTTTTTTTTCGCTTAATTACTATCGTTTTTTTAATATTAGCGCGCTCCCTCCAACATTCGTATTTACATATCTTACTTTCAAACCACCTTCTTCTTCTTTTTAAACGCTTACTCTGGAGCATTAAGAAAGCTCAGAATAACCCAGAATTGTGTGAGGGACCGTAATGTTTCTCTGTAAAACCCCTCTAAAAGTTGGATAGAGTAAAAACGGCGATGGCAATAGAAAACTCCAGTCCAATTATTTTAATTTTTTTAATGAATATTCTAACTTAAATGACTGCATATTTATTTTTATTTTTAGAGTTAGTTTTAATAGTTAAAATAATTGTCAAAGTTTTAATTTTTCAAGACCCCCCGAAAACCACCAAATGTATGGTGAATTGTGTGACGTCATCACTCCTGAAAAATTTCTATAAGATCGGACAATCAGCTGATCAACTGCCGCCATTTTGAATTCTGTTGTTCGAAGTATTCTCCCTAGAAGTAGTATTACTATTTTTTTGAGCAGTAGTTATTGAATATTTTCAATAATAGAAATAAACTAATAAGAGATACCTTTATTTTCGAAACATTATTTAGGCCTAAATAATGTTTCAATAAACACAACAACTAAACTAAATCTCTATAAATAGTATGTAAGTAAACGAATAAATTAATACGATGGCTTGTGTCATATCATACATTCCCATACAATGACTTTACGGTGACAAAAAAAATACTAAAATTTCAATAATGCTAACTTGACGGCGTGTTTTTACGATCCGATTATGAACTTTTTAATATATTTTTTTTAAATTCTGCGTTTAATATTATTATAAAAAACTTATATATTCAGAATCAGCGTTCATTGGTCTATTTGAACATATTTTTTAAAAGCCATAATATTTTTCACTGGAGTTCCTTATTACAATGAAAACAGGAAAAAACGATGAAAAACTTCTCGATTTTTGAAAAAATCACGAACAAAACTACTATCAAAAATAATCTTTAATTATCACAGCGAAATGACGATGAAATCGCCTCTACACTAATTTTAAACGCAACCAAAGCATCAAATTATAAATGTTCACCCATCTAACATTACATATTCACATTTTGCTGCAATTCAAGAAAGGTCAGATTTGTTCCCCAGTGTCTGTAAGACCATAATGTCTGTGTAAGATTCCTTCGCGGCAGTTGTAAGGGAGACTGGGGCTATAACGGCGAGGGTCCAGCGAACGGGCGCAGTGATTGGGGTCCTTATTACCCTAATTTAGGCCACACACCTAATTTGGCACACTTTAGCCCGTTTCTACCCCTACTATGGGTGGCGTTGTTGGCATCACACGCAATATTTTTTTAAAGCCCAACACGTATTTGAGTTTTGGCATTTTTCATACAACATTAGAGATCCATTTTCAGATCAAAGAATCCCTTAATTCTAAAATCATTAAAAAAATTAGAACATTATTGTAGATGGTTCTCATACCTATGGTTATTATTTTTTTGTGAATACCAAATTAGTCCCATATAACCTTGTATAAAAATCTTCCCTTAATAATTCATCGAACTGCAAAAAAAACATCTAATTAACTTTCGGCTTCTGATGCGGTTGTGATATTCAGTGAACTAGAAAATGTTTTTTTTAATAGCTCAAGCCAATCTTTCTGAAAAAGTAAAGTAAAATTTTTATATGCTATCTTCAAAAGATTTTTACGGTTCGGTGCGCAGGTTGGTTTCGGCCCCCCTTCCTATCTACGTTTCAAAGGACAAACGAGTGGAAATCCTTTGTTGATAGAACAGAAAACACATTCGTTCACCATTTTTCTTACATTTCAAAATACAATTTTATTCAGTAATATTTTACGCCAAGTAAAAATAAGTTGTATTTAAGTCATCCAAAAAACCCGTGGTTTTAGATAGTTTAAAAAAAAGACCTTGAGAAACAAAATATATATTTTTTAATGAATTTCTACCGGATAAGAGACCCATAACGAATCAGATTGAGTGGAAATTTGGCATCACTATTTGCAAAAATTACGAGACAGAAAGAAAGAGAAAACAAGATATTATATCATGACATGAAGTAGGTAATCAAATCAAGCCTATGTATAAATTGTGCGAAAAATGTGTAGATTTGCAAAGAATGCATGGCTGATGAAAGCGTAAAAAGCTAGATTAAGAAAGGGACGCTTAGATGGTTTGGGTATGTCGATCGAATGAACGAATAAACGAGTGTAAGGAGAAAATATTACGCGAATGTGAATGGTAGAAGAAGTCGGGAGAGCTTTCTGTTATACCACAGAGGTCACCTATGTTTTCCATTCATCTGTGGGGTAAGGTCCTCGTTTTCGAATCCAAAGGTTGCGGGATCGAATCTTGGCCCATCCAAGTAAATTTAATGAAATTTATTAAACAAATACTCGTAAATAAATTAAAGGTTTTTAGAAAGAACTTAACTTAAAAAAAATATATTGTATTAAGAGCGTTTAACCAGCCTGCGGAAGAAAACCCACGTTTCGTCGAAAGTTGTTGTTACGATCGTGCAGGGCGGTTACAATGAGAAAGATTAATTATTCTCCGTACCAGCTTTTTTTAAATTATAACTCAATATCGAATTTATTTCAATCCAAATTAGCTTTAATTTATACCTTCATCCAAAAATGCTGAAAGGTGTGATGATAAAACTATTAAAATAATGTACTTTTTGTAATTATTTTTTGATTATAAATATTTATCATTTTTCAATAATGTCTAATTTTAATAAGAATGTTAAAAAAATGAAATATATTAGTTTGTAAGTGCGCAAATAAATAAACAAATGGACCAATTTTCGTCAAGGAACACATGTACGTACATATTTTTTAATGATTTTATTGAAACTAAAATTAAAATTCTAAAACATGCGATTGCTAGATAATGTATTGATTTATTTTACTGCATGATTATATTATTTGAAATGGGTGTGGTATAATGCAAAATCTTTTTTGAAAATTTAACAAGTCTGCCAACGACCTATGGAATAACCTTATTATACTAAAAATAAATAAAAAATCTCAAAATTTATTATATGCGAATGCTAGATTAAAGAACAATCTTTCGAAATCCATTTATAATTTTTTATGGAAAAGAGTCAATACGTCTAAAATCTGATTTGAAAATGACATATTTCTGGTTTTCTCTGGTAATGCCCTCTTAAATTTAAAAATATTTCATGTTTAAAATTTTAAATTAAAACTAGTGTCCGACCGAAACAGGACTTTCTACCGAAACCGAATCTTCAGTATCTATCTCAGTTTCGGCCGAAACCGAAACCGGAACCGAAACTTTTTTAGACATGTTAAAAATCGATTGTTAACTGAAATGTGGCTTATTTTTTACACTTATGCAGACAGTTAACACGTGTCAAATGAAATAAAAAAGCAATAATTGAAGTAGGTACCTACGTGAAAAAATAATAATATTTATTTTTTACATTACTGCTATAAAACAAACAAAAATTAACAAAACTTAACTTATCACTGTGGAAGATTCTCTCAGTATCACCCTGGTGTAAGACCACCATTCAGAATTGAAACGTTGCTTGAAATGGCTCCAGCCATGTTTGGTGACCAGATCTGAATAGCCAGATTCCCCATATTCTTTCCCTCCCAACTACCTTCAGCCCCACAACACACACCGTTTGGGGATGCCATAGTCTCACTGGCTTCAGACGGGAGTAGCTGGGACTTTTGTGAGGTATTCATAAAAAAAAATTAAAAATCACTATGCGCGAGAAATAACACATAAACTCACTATGCAATCACGCCGGACCGGCCGGCGAACTCAGCTGATGATAGCGGGTGACATACGAGCCAAGAACTCGCCCGAAGTCAGCTGAACGACGCGCGATAATTCACGAATGCTGAGTTTCGGTTCGGCAGATTTTCTGCCGAAACTTGTACTCTCTCCAAACGGTGTAAGTTACAGGTATAAATCGGAGACCATACAGGAGATGCATATTCCAGCTGCGATCTTACAAGAGAGCAGTAAAGTAGCTTAATTGACTCAATGTTTTGAAAAGTCCTTGTGTTAGAATAATAATAGTAATTGAAATTAATAGATTACTTCGTTTTTACCACTTTTATTGCTTATAAAACCGACATGTTTCTTCAGCAAAGCTGACTTCTTCAGGGTTTTGACAGAACTAATTTTAAAAATAGACATATATATAGGTAATAGAGAAAAATAATCGACATAAACAATAATAAAATTAGAAAGAAAATGATGTTTCAGGGACGAGGGGCAATATAGAACAATTAAAAAATTTAAAAGGGGAATAGATTTAATAATGGGTCATTTAAAAACAATTTTTGATTATTAATAATATTTAAATTTGCATTAACACTCTTTCTAATCTCTAAAATTTCTAATTTGTCCAACTGAATGCCATTGACATTACAATGAATTAATTCTATTCCACTGTTAAAATTAAAGGTATGACTAGTTTCTATTAAATGGTTGGCAAACTCCGAGAAACTGTTATTATTTAAAGCTTTCATAATATGCTCTTTAATCCTTATTTCAAATCCTATTTTTTATCCTCGTCCCTTAAACATCATTTTCTTTCTAATTTTATTATTGTTTACGTCGATTATTTTTCTCTATTACCTATATATATGTCTATTTTTAAAATTAGTTCTGTCAAAACCCTGAAGAAGTCAGCTTTGCTGACGAAACATGTCGGTTTTATAAACAATAAAAGTGGTAAAAACGAAGTAATCTATTAATTTCAATCATAATGGTGCCACAAAATAAGTTTGCTGTGTTAGAAGAAATAATAGTAATAATCCTAGTTGGTATTGATTTAAAATAACCAGCAGAAGCAGAACAAATTGCCAAATTCGTTTAATCATGTATGGTGTAGATAGGTACTGTAGATAATTGTGTACTTTCGATTTCATTAGATTACAATAGAAACTTTTCATGTGGCTAATTGTTGATGATTAATCAATAACCAATGATTACGTTCAAGTTGAATATCGAATCGTTTTAAAGTTCGCTCCAGTAGCGCGTTCCATATTCCGAGTTCAAATTAGCCGCTTCCGATTGGTCGTGACGTCACTCGAATTTTCTGATTGGGTGAGTGGCAACCAATCATAGGGCACGTTCTCTACAACTCGTGAAGTTGAATTGCCAAATATTTATTAATTCAAAAACATTTGTAATTGAAAACAATTATGAAATGAAAATAATGTCGTGTTGTCTAATTTGACTGATAATTTTAATATCTTATGTATTTTTTTTATTTTTTTTATTTTAGTTTATTAAGGAAACAAATATATATATATTTATAAACATAGATTAAAACATAAAAGAAAACATAAAGTGGTAGAAAAAAAAATATATATGTACAACAGAAATGAAAAAAAAAATACACAAATTAAAGCATGTGGGATATGTAAATCATCCAAATATTATTATTATTATTATAAAAAGAAGGAAAACATGCAGCAGGGGTGGAGAGTTCATAATTAATAATTTGTTTTGATTTTTTCTATTATGAATTTAATAAATTGGCCTGAGGACAAATGGAAAATATCAACGTCGTAAAAGATATCATTGTATTTTGTGCACGTCCTTCGGAGAAATGAATGTTGTGTGTAATTTATTTTGAGTGTGGGATGTGGAATGTGGATGTATATTTGTGCCACCCCGGGAACCATTTATTGGAAAACAAACACTTCTGCCATAGATCATTTCTCAAGTGGTTTGCTACTTTGGTGACTTAGCAGCGTGGCCCGAGTTCATGGGGTAAGGTTTGTCCGGGTTTTAGTGTTGGATGCATCTGCCTACCAGCTTCGTGGCAGGCTGGATCGGGAGAGACTGGTTGAGGGAGACCTTTTTACCTCTCCAGCAGGACTCTCTCGGAACATCACTTTGCAGCACAGTGGAGGGGATGGATTCATACGCTGTCACTCCTGGAGGCACTGACCACCAGAATCCTACCCACCCCTCTCACCTTTTTCCTTCCTAGAACTTCATCTCCTTCCTTTCCTCAAAAGACCCTCTGCATCCCCAAATGTGAGGAAATGGGGTGAGGAAGGTGGGGAAGTATTTGACTATTCGTATCTCGTCACCAAATACGCCTAAATTCTTTTCCTTGAGAAAAATAATTTCTCTCAGGGCCTATATCATCTTGGGGGATGCCGGGTGGAGGGTCTTTTTGAGAAGAGGAAAGAAGGATCATGGACCTTGAAAATAAGAAACTGGGCATCTTGTGAAGGGTTTAATGTAACAGATTCTTCAATAGTGCCAAGCTGCTAACTCTGTACAAATCTTAAGTACACCCAAAAATTTAATTTAGGAGCCACCTCTACGCTGGAGCCTCACAATATAAGGGCGGTGGGTCTGATAAAATTGTACATTAGCGTGTGTCAATTATTTCAACTTTTGAATTCAGAAACGCCCGGGGTCTCAAAAGTTGCGTCTTACAAAGAAAATGAGAACTGTTTTTAATTTTTTTTTAAATGGTTATTAGCCCGCTAAAATGCATTGAAAATCAGAAAACAAACCTAAAACCATTTTTTTTTAATTTTTAATAATTTTATTTTCAGTAACCTAACCTTTTAACGTTTGTTTATTATTAAAAAATGCGTATAACTGACAAAAATGAAAAAAAAAGTTCAACTTTATGAATACAAACAAGTAAGTCAACAAGAATTCTAAAAAGTGTTATTTTCCGCTTTTATTTTTTTAACCAACACATCACATATGTTTCAAAAATTTTTTTTTTGGTTCTTTGTACTGCAGTTATGTAATGAATAATAAGTTTGGTACAAAATATAAAATATGAACCCTTTGTTTTATTTTTTTTCCAAACCACGAAATCTATTTTTTTTCGAAACTTCCGGCCATTTTAGCGGGCTAATAGTGAACAATAATTTCATTTTTTTTACGTTTTCGAATAGCTACAGATCATACGAAACTTTTGAGACCCCGGGCGTTTAAATATAAGGCCATTTGTTTTCTCTATATGGAGAGCGACACACGCTATTGTACATACCGATTGTCATCTCTAATGCACACAAACAATATAGTCCTGTTGTATTTTAATGGAGCTTGCTCTAATGAGCTAGCAGCATTGATCCCCGGTATACCGGTTCCCGGCGCTCTTGTGAGGTGTCCCAATAAAAATTAACCTTGTTGAAGGAGGGAGGAAAGGATCTGTTGAACTTAAGAACGAGTCCTGAAAACGACCCATCCTTATGTAACAAATTTGTCAAGCATGTACAAATGCCGAGCGCGCATCTGACGATTTTCTTGACTATGCACCGGTGCCGAAGAGATCGATGACTCTATTTCCTTGGAGCATCTTCCATCGAAATACCGTTAAATTATGGCAGTATTACCACCTAACACCGGTGCTCAACGCATTGCAATCTGTGTGTTAAGATATTAAACGGACTGCTCATTTCTGCACAGATTCAAGGGTTTTTTTATCAACCACATCTAATTTGAGGGTGGCCGATGTTTATAAATTAACACCAAAAGACACATGCAGAACAGAAACATGCACAGATGCAAACAGAAACATGCACAACAGAAAAATAATATTTATTTATCTAATATGATGGAAATTTAGGGGGCAGGTAGGGGTACCTCTGCCCCGGGAACCGTTTATTGGATAACCTATACACCCGCCAGGACTTAGCAGGGGTGTCCGGTTTCATGGTGTGAGGTTTGTCTTGGTCTTGGCGGTGAACACGTTTGCCAACCTAGTGCGTTTCAGGCCGAATCGGGAAAGACTGGTCGAGGGAGACCTAGCCTGAACTTCTCCAGTCGGACTCTCGTGACACATCGCCTTGGACCGCAGTGGGTGAAACGGATACATACGTCCGTCATTATTGGATGGTTGATCCTCTGATTCGTCACACCTTCCCTGGACTTCCTCTCCTTTCTTTGCCTAAAAAGACCTTGACGTATGCCCTGAAAGATTTCATTCACGGAGACTCCTGTGTGGAGTTAATGTAAAAAAATTACAAGTGTGCAGTTCTCACGTGGTGGAAGCGAAACCTTCAGAAAACTAAAGTAGATACGATTATTCTATCTCGAATGGATGTGTGTGTTTATCTCTTTTTCGTGTCACCGAGTTTCAAATCAAAACGGTGCTAAAGAAGTTTTCACTTCAAAAACTTTTTAGACTTGTAGAGGCTTCACCCTATGCTCCTTAAGCGTCGATGACACACGGCGAGTTTACAAGCTACTATCTGGGAAATTCACTATCTGTTCGTAAACTCGCCCAGTCTCATCGTGTTACTTGCTAACTAGCAGTGACTAGCAGATTGTTGACAATCTACGAAAAAAGGTTGAAAGGTCGTCAACTTTACTCGCCTAAACGCTTGCTCCGCTTGCTCGTAATTGGTTTATTTATGTTTCCAACATGGCTTCCGATAAACAGCTGATTTCGACTGTCAAACATCTGAAGAATTAGTTCACGCAGGCGTCGTTATTCTTGTTTCTGGCGTTAGCAGCAACCTCAGTTTCCTACGCTTCTGAGCGAGTGGACAGTTTTGTGTGTCATCATGACAATCTCACTCGCCGATTTACCCGCTTTTAAACTTAGTAGATAGTAGCTTGTAAACTCGCCGTGTGTCATCGACGCTTTAGGTAGGTACATAATGAAATAAGAAATTACGTCATAAGATTTCAATAATTTCTCAGTGGTTTCATTTCCAGCAGACTTGAATCATACCCTGACAGTATGAAACAGTAAGCAGTGTGAGGTAGTCACGCACGCAACAAATTAATAACAATATGCATATATTATTTGATTAGCATTAGAAGCTATTGCCAAATGAGCCGAAAGCCTTCACTGACTAATTCTGCTTATGGGTGCCTGCCTACAGCCTACCTACTGCCTCGTGAGTGTTCCGCGAGGCATTTCATATTTCTTGTCAGAGTGTATTGTAGTTTGTTAAATTATTTATGGCACGTTTTTGAAAGAAGGCTTTAAGGCGATACGCTAATGTAATTCTTCTTTACATTTTTTGGTTTAAAGCGGTTGGCGCTGTTTTATATTGTACTAGCTGACCCGGATACGCGTTGCTGTGGCTAATAAAACACAACGTCATCTACTGGATGGTTATCCAACCTTTATAACCACCGCCGTCTTTGAGTTTATCGCGAAGAGACAGACAGATGCCGCGGAGGACTTTAATTTATTAATTATAATAATGTGTATGAAATGCTTGGGGTAACTAACGTATTTAAGTTAATAAGGATTAATACTGTATCCGTCTAAATAACTTTTCAATTACCGCAATGTACGTGACCATTTTTTAGAAGATAGAATGGGTATAGTTAGCTATCCGTAAAAGATAGACATATGCCTTCGCGGACTTTTTTGTAGATCTATAAAAGAGGAATATCCCACCATGCATTGTTTTGTTATATACCAAAAGGATTAGGCAGCGTTTTCGATGAAAGCCACCAGGCGGCTTGACTTTTTCCGACACTTCTAACAATTATCGTTATGTTTCAACCAATTTACACAAATTCTTGACAAATTATATATCTAAACCTTCCTCACGAATCTATATATCACGATATCTATTGGTGAAAACCACATGAAAAACCGTTCAGTAGTTTCGAGTTTATCGCGAACATTCAGACAGACAGACGACGCGGGGAACTTTAATTTGTAATGTGTAGAGATTATCTCATCTCTAATATTTAAATTCATTTTGCACAGAACACCATTTTATTATTTTTCTTTGCTTCTATGTACAGTCTCTTTTATTCATCCTTTTGACGTGTCTGTCATCCTTTAGTAACATTTTAATGCATTTTTTTTACTAAGTCTTTTGACTGTGGTCATCCACACAGCTTTCTCCTTTGTGTCAATAAATAACCTCTTTGCATTTTTTCTAATTCATTCCACAAATTAAAGACCCAGTGCTCAGAATCAATCTCTCTGTAAACTTGATATTCATCTGAATAAACTAAAAGTTACCATAATCCACTACAAAACATAAGTGTTTTTACTTCTTCAAACTTCGCAAAATTGACATATCCTGATGAAGATAACACTGTTATCGAAACATGTAAATATTGTGAATAATATAGTGGTTTAAACAAAGTGATATGTTATTCATTATATAAGTGTTTTTACTTGCAAAGGATACATCTAACCGCAGATCATAACCTCTCTCACTGTACCTCCCTGGGTTTGGAAAACGAAGGAAGTCAACAAAGCTGTTCAACTTATACCTGACGGTAGACTGTCCGGACACCAAACCCTGGGACGCCACAGGCGCTAGCAAAGAATCGAAGCTACCAATCCACAACGGCGTGCTAGTATAACCTCTGAATTAAGGCAGTGAGGCATGGAACTGGCAGAGAAAGGATGGAAGTAGACTCAATGCTGTAGAAATGAGAACCCCGAGGCACACATGGGTAAAAGTGGAGTCAGAAATGTGGAGATTCGCAAAGAACGCAAGGCTGATGTAAGCCAGTAAGTAAGTCTATTTTCAGCTCTTCCATTCCTAATATCAATATTAGAACTAACTCCATGTACTTACCACCACGTCATCATCATCTTCATCACTCTTGGCTCCACAACCCCATGTGGGTCTTGGCCTCCTCAAGAGTATTCTTCCACTCATCTCGGTTTTGTGCCAGCTCTCTCCAGTTTAGAAGCTCCAAGGTAGATATATCTTTGAGGACGTTGTCGCTCTATCTTAACCTTGGTCTTCCCAGGCTCCTTCGCCCTAACGGTCTTGAGTTCAGCAGGGACTTTGGTGCTTGATGTTCGGTCATTCTCTCCACATGATCCAGCCACCGAAGTCTTCCCAGTTTTATAACTGTTGTTACGTTTAGCTCCTTGTACAGAGTATACAGCTCATTGTTGTAACGTCTGCGCCAAAATCCATTTTCTAGGATACGTCCGAAGAATTTAAAATTTAAAACTAATTTAAAATTTAATTTTATCTTAAACCACCTATTAAGTAAATGTAATAATATTTTATTTATTTCTACTACATTTTTATTCTTACTTTTACTTATCTATATTGAATATCTAATTTAGTAACTGTTATGTTATTCAAGTTCATTATGTAGGCCTGTTATCATGCCAAATAAATTTATTTATTTCTTACTTCAAATAATATAATATATTTACCTTATTCTAAGTATATAAGGATTTTGAAGTATCACTTGATCAGTCAGTGTTATCGAGCAACGACAGTTAGCAAATGGCGACAAATTTTGTTGATGCTCGTTGTCACAGCAAATTTTTATGTTGTTTTACCGCAGCATATTATTAAAAATATATATATTACAAAATTTTAAAAGTAAAGTTTACTTAGAGACAGCACAGACTACGTAATGTGTGCCTCTTTTCCATGATATCTGAGTACATTTGTTTCTTTATTTCAGAAGATAAGTTTTTTAGAGGAATCTAACGGTCGTTATTCCCAATCCTACTGATCTACTGTTCAGCTGAAATTTTGGCTCAACACTCCTCAAATGCACAAATCGCTCTTCCCAACGCAACACCCCGACCAACAGCTAACAGATTTGATACTAAATAAATCATTTAGCGAGGTTCGTATTAAGCGATCAAAGAGTTCAGATTAAGCGATCGAAAAGTTGGGAACAACGAACGTAAATCTACAAGTATTATGTCGTTAGTAGATATATTTAAGCAATAATTAAAGGGCAATTGGAGTGAAATAGCAAAAGACTGTGATATACAAATGTTAAGATGGTATTACCAGATAAAACCAGAAATATGTCATTTTTAAATCAGATTTTAGAAGTATTGACTCTTTTTCACAAAAATTATAAATGGATTTCGACAGATTGTTATTTTTTCTAGCATTCGCTCGTTTTAAATTTTGAGAAAAAATGTTTATTTTTAGTATAATATGGTTATACCATAAGTCGTTGGCAGATTTGTTAAATTTTCAAAAAAGATTTTGTATTATACCACACCCATTTCAAATCATATAATCAAGCAGTAAAATAAATCAATACATTATCTAGGTTTCGCACATTTTAGAATTTTAATTTTAGTTTGAATAAAATCATTGAAAAATATATAGGTACACGTGTTTCTTGACGAAAATTGGTCCGTTTGTGTATTTATTTGCGCACTTACTATATTAATATATTTCAGATTTTTTTAACATTCTTATTTAACTTAGACATTATTGAAAAATGATAAATACTTATAATAAAAAAAATAATTACAAAAAGTACATTGTTTAAATAGTTTTATCATAACGCCTTTCAGCTATTTTGGATGTAGGTATAAATTAAAGCAAATTTGGAATGAAATAAAATCGATATTGAATTATAATTTTAAAAAGCTGGTACGGAGAAAAATAAATCCTTCTCATTGTAACCGCCCTGCACGATCGTAAGAACAACTTCCGGCGAAATGTGGATTTTCGGCCGCTGGCTGGTTAAACGCTCATCCCGTGTGAATGCAGTTTTTATTCGCCTTTTTTGGCAAACAAAATAAAAACACAACTGTTCACCACATATTTATCCATGTTTTGAGAACACTTTGCAATTTTTTCAGCCCGTAATCTTCACTCATTGCTGAAGTACACGGAAACTTAGCCACTCACCTTAAAAAAAGTTTTTTGAGGTTACCAGCGGGCGTTCTGCTTATCTGAAAAAAAAATCAAATAGCATTTTAATTTGTGAAGTATTAACTTGTTTTTGAATTAAGATTATTAAAATATATTAAAAGATAAATTTTAGACATCCTGATGAAGTTTTTTCGTGAATTTTGGTGTTTTGTTAGGTGTTCAACAAGACAGTAACAAATTATTACGTAGTGAAAAGTTCGCAGTTTTATGCTTATTTTATTCGCCAAAAAAAATCCAACAAAAAAAAAATCGCCTTCACACGGAATGACCCCCTTAAGTTATAACTATAATTAGGCAATTTCTATATTTCACATCTTTACACTAACTTCTTCAGTATAATTATTTTCATCACCTACACGGCCAAATAATCATAAATATGTATCTCGTCTCTACTTTATAATGTAAAATTAAAGTTCTCTGCCGCGTCTGTCTATTCGCGATAAACTCAAAAACTACTGATATGCCTTTCATTGCAGTTTAGATAGAGTGAATCATGAGGAAAGTTTAGGTTTATCAAGGTTTTGTGTAAATTGGTTGAAATATATAATGTATGAATTTGGCTGGCAAGCGGGCGGTGTGTATTTCATTTTACGCAAATCTACAGTTTTTTGCCGAGGTTGATGAAATTTTGTCTACATTTGACTCCGAAAACTCTGCATAAAGCCCGGGCATCGCCGGGGACTTCAGCTAGTATTCAATATAAAATTTACGGCAAGTAATTTAAGTTGATAAATGCAAAATTTTGTCCTTTTATAGAACCAAAAAACCTATTCAGTTTGATTATAAACTAAATAATGTTTGTCTCTCTACTGTCACATCTATCAAGGACCTTGGGGTCACTCTGGATTGTAAACATTCTTTCCGGGATCACATTAATAACATCGTAAACAAATCACTTAAACTACTCGGCACCATTCATAGAATTACCTCTGACTTTAAACATATAAATACACTTTAAACTCTTTACTGTTCGCCGGTCCGCCCTCACCTTGAATATGCTAGTGTCATTTGGTCTCCTTTTTATGCTGTCCACATTTGTTACATCGAATCTGTACAACATCGCTTCCTACGAGGAATTGCTTGGAGGTTAGGACTTGAAAGAGGACAATACTCGTATGATGAAATTGAACAAACTTTAAACATTTCCTCTTTAGAAAAACGTAGAAAGGACTCTGATCTAATATGCATTTTCAAAATTATCAACAGTATTACTGACACACCTGCTTTGTTACAACTCATCCAGTTCAACATTCCTTCCCGTAGACTCCGAAATAATGAATTGCTGTTCCTCAATCAACATTCTACTAATTATGGATATTATTCTCCTTTATCCAGAATGTCGAGACTAGTCAACACAAATCAAAGCATTGAATTTTTTGGTGTAAGCCTAAATGACTTTCGGCAGTCGTTACGCAATGTGGTTTTTTAAAGTCTTTTTAAATCCATCTTCAAGCTACTTGTAGTTATTTTCTCTATGTACTTTTATATTATATGTATTTTGTCAATGCTCTTCATCTATATGTAATCTCCTTTCATTGTGATCTCTCTTTTTTTCTATTTGTGTTATTGATATATTGTATAATTGGACTAATAGGCCACTTGCATAGACTTCATAACGACTTGGAAAAAATCGTGTGGATAGAGTTTTTTACTAAGATTACGAAAATGTTAGTAAAAATTTTTAGAAATGTACAGTTTTTTTTATTTTTAAATAAATAAATCCATTATTTGGGCTCGTGACGTCACTACATGAAAATGTCCCGTCGCCGAAAATGTTCCTATTAATTTTATAAAATTCCACACTGATTTATTTTTTTATATGGCATCACTTTGATTTCAGGCGAATTTTTGAATTCGTTCACTAGATTTATTGTTTGTTCTCTGCGAACTTATCATTTGGTTTGATTTTTTGACAGATGTTCTGAAGAGAACCCCGTACAATTAATGGGTACGGGGTTCTCTTCAGAACGTGAAGAGGATGTCGGTACATGTTTAAGAGGTAAAATGATTATGGTGCTGATTTTAACAAAATAAAATTTTATAATATTCTTAGTATTAATACAATTTACAAGTTCAAGTATATTACATTGAATTTAGTAATATAGACGCTGTACATTATAATGATTTATGATCAATAGGATGGATCAAGGAAAAAAATATTTATGAGATGTAATATTTTTGGAATGCCTCGTTATTCTCCTGTGCCATTCGTGTGGAAAACGTTATTTTTTTTTAAAATTATTTTCGGCTATTTAATTATCGTTTTTTCACACCTATAAAATTATGTCCCGTCTTTCCGGTTTATAAAAAATGGTCTGATTTTTCGGATTGAAATTTTCAAAAAATCCCCAGGGTTTCAAAAATACGATTAAAAAAAAAAAAAAATACAGAATGTCTTAGAATATTTGCCTAAACCGGAAATTTTTTTTAATAAATGTGATGCAAGTGGCCTATTGTCCGTAAATAAATAAATAAATAAAAGAACCAAAAACAACTCACTTTTGCCTTTGAAAAACCATCCTCAAGTCTCTTTCTTAGTTTCCGCTGAGAATCACAGATGTCTTTGCTGTCGCCTGAAATATAACTCAATTTCCCACGAAATGAGAAGGAACTGGGTACATGAACGTCATTACGGAGTCGTGCGCGTCAAGGAATTGTCAACGAAAACGAATGCTCGTCATTATTGGAGTTGTGGAAATCTCATTTTCAAAATTCTATTCTTAGATACGTACTTATCCTTAATTTGCCGCTCTTAGAGAAGTAAGGATTATGTAACATAATTATATCCTACTCTAATATTATAAAGGCGAAAGTTTGTATGGCTATATGGATGTTTGTTACTCTTTCAAGCAAAAAATACTTAATAGACTATAAAAATTCTTTCACCAATAGAAAGCCACATTATTTACGAGTAATAAAGGCTATATATATATATTGGTAAGCTCTGGCGTTATTGAAATTATTTATCATACGTTTTCTGTCTCTAACAAAATTGATTTATTGCAAACGTCAGAAGAAAAGCAAAACAAATTGTTGCCTTGAAAACAGTGTTGGCGTTCTCTAAAAATGAATCGCCGAAATATATGTACCTACGCGCATAACTTCCGAACGACTGCACCAAATTGGAAAATTCTTTTTTTTTGTTATTTTGTATAAAACTACTATTGAGCTCTCGCAATATGAAATTTGTATTAAAAAAATTGCAACAAGTGGCAGGCGAGCAGTTTGAAAACTAAATTTACCCGAAATGAATGGGTAGGGGAGGAAGTAGGGGGGGGAGGGATATGGAGGGGGATGGGAGAGGGGGGTGGGGGGTGGTGGGAAGGGGGAGAGGGTAGGGGGGAGGGGGGAGGGGGGGCTGATGGAGGGAGTGGAGTGGGTAGAGGGAAGGTGGAAGAGGCGGAGAGGTAACCCCCTAATATCATGCGAGCGAAGCCGCGGGAAAAAGCTAGTTCAAAATATTCCAGGAAGTGTATAAATTTTATCCATTTATTTCATATAATTATTATGAATTATATACGAAAAAAATGACCCGACTTATTAAATTTACCTTCAATTCATCAAGTATGACCACATACTGTAAACAAAATTCTTAATTGAACAGACTACATGTAATTTCTACAATATAATAATATCAAAAGTGGGATATACTAGGGCTGTCTGCTGATCTGTAATCATTGTTTTTTCCACTTTTGCAATTGTTTCGTCTGAAAACGATGGCCGTACGGCACGCTTTTAAATTCTCTGCTCCATTTGTGCACGTTTTCTCACGCACTCACTGTCTTCCGTACACTTCAAGAAGCTCAGAATGAATTTCTACTAGGATTTTTTTTTACTTTTACAAAAAACTAATTATAGAGCTTAATTAACCCCTGGCGGGTGCGGCGAGCGCAAGCTCCATCGCGAACGGCTGCCACGCCGAGACTAAGCGTCACAGAGGGTGCATCGTGGTGGGGATTAAATAAATAGCCAAAATAAAACCAATTATGGATTTCCTACTTGTGACTTTACTTCTACTGAGACAGCATAATAAGAATAAGTAAATTAATTTTATAAAAAGGGAACATGAATACAAAAATTATATAAAATGAAAAATTACAAAACAAAAAATCAATCAATATGTTGGTTGCTATATGTCGAAATAGGTTGTACATATAAATCAAATCATAACAGAAATATAAACAATGAACTGGGACTAGTGGAGCCAATATCTTTATCTGATTTTTCTGTCTCAAGATTTTCGATTGAGTTTCGATAATATTATCTTCATTTAATTAAAATATATATATATTTTATATAAATATTAATTTTAATAGATATTATGATTATTTTGTATTATTTATGTGGTAGGAAGGACCAAACCGACACAATTTCAATGTCAAAATAGTAATAGCAATCAGAATTCTTATATTTTCTATCTAGCAATTTAATTTTGAATAATCTTTTAGCTTTTTGCTAGTAGAATCTTTGGATATTTATTTGTAGAACCTCCCCAGACCAAAAGCTCGTACCAAAACCCACCCCCGGCAGTACGGTCTGTGACTGGGGAATAGGTATTTTGTTGGAGCTTCGAAAGCTCGGAAGACAAAGATGTTTGAAGGGTAGGTGGCCATTTATTATTGCCTCGTGCGGTGGGGAGGGTGCTTTGCTTACAGTGGGTTTCTTACAGAATACCTATCGTTTCTAGAACAAAACTGTAAGAACAAATTAAAACTGCGAGTTTTCCTTTAAGATGAAGCCATACTAAATAATGCAAAATCATATGTTTTTGTTTTGAAAATATAATCACTGAGAATTATTATAGATGCTTCAATTAAATACTGCATGTAGAACATTTCTTGGCCTTTAAAAATATCCGGCATTTTTTAATAAGCCTAGAAAAAAATAAAGTATTATTTCTCTAAAAAACGCTCTCAAGTGCAAACTCTCCTACTTATATACCCCTTTTTGGATATGTTTTTATTGTATGATATGGCAAATTCAGTTTCTATTATAATAATCGAAAAAAAAATCATATTTACGCCCGAACTTCAAAAAAAAAATGCATTTTCTAAATTGTTATTTTTGATATCAATCAATACGGCCCGTACTCTACGAATTTGGATTCTTGAAGTGATCCTTATGGCATGGGTACAAAAACCATGCACTTGGCACACTAATTTTGTATCAGTCACGCCCCGCGACATGGGTCTCCGCGTCGCTTAGTTTCGTGAAATCAATTTTAAATTTCAGTTTTATTACAATAATCAATGCGTAAAAAAGGAATTAATATTTTTTACAGGCCTTTACCTTTTCCAACCTTTCCAAAAGCTTTTTCTCAAGTATTTTTAAACTCCTCCCATAAAGGGCGTGAATTCCGATTTCGATTTTTCCTGGACTATTGGATCGCCTTAAAAGCTAAAAACTTTTTTGGTGTTTTTGTTTAGACATTTTGCTAAGCAATACTGTTTAAAACGTACAAAAGTAAGTTTTGATTGTCACGCATTATTATCACAAGGTATATTTAAAAAAAAAATGTTTGATGAATATGGTGGTTGGAGTGTCAAGGAGTTATTGAAAAGTGAATTGAGAAATATAAATGCAAAAATGAATGGGAAAAACGTAGACTTGGTTTGTTTATAACTGCAACCTATTTCGGATGGTTTCCCAATGAAGTTATGTATCTGTAGATACTTTTCAGAATAAGATGAGAAATAAGTTGTACTCTTCTCAGATTGGCGGCTTACGATAGAAATAACTTTTTTTAACAATTTTCACGGAGCCAAAATGTTAAAAAGTGAGGTTAACTCAAGTTATGAAATAATGGTTGTTTATATTTATATTGGTAGAGGAAAGTAACCAAACACGGAATAGTATCCCTAATATGAAAGACCTGCATTTCTCATAAACAATTACTCCTGGTCTCCTGGATGCGATAAAATCGTCTATCTCTTTCAATCACTGTACGGGCGTACAGGTTTCAACTTGTCAGTCGAGCGAGTGCTGTGTCCACGATGAGACGGTTTTGTTTTCTGAAGATACTGGAGGAGAAACCTGGATCTAATGCATCTTGTGCGGACTCTGGGCACACAATGATTGCGTTGGTGCAGAGTTCGACACCTGAATTTATGATTATTACAAGTAGTTTAAATTTTTTTTTTCATAAATGACCAAATTTCCTAAAATATCTCGTAGAAGTTTAGGTTAATTTTTGGTTTTGTTTTTGTGGAGTTCCATATTTGGGGTACCTATTCCATAATTAGACACCTTTTTGTTGATTTTGTTTTTGAGAAATTATAGTAATGATAATTGATAAATATAAAAATACAAGACTGTTACTATGTAAAGCGCAAATTCATAATTGTTTGTAATTACTAAAGACCGGATTATATGCAACAAAAACAGCCCAAAATATGAATGCAAATATGCAATAAATATAGCTAAAATATGCACGAAAATCCATAAAGAGGGCCAAAATATGCAATATGAAATCGTATTTTTAAATACTTTATTTTTATTTTAGTAAGTAATAACAATCGTATTTACGAAAATATCAATTACAAAATGTATTTAATAATGTAATTTACAATTTACCTTTAAAAATATATATGACTAAGTACCTACTGTTCTAAATATTCTGTAGACAAATTGTGCAAGCGAAAAAGGTATGTTCTACGTCTATTGATGTGACTGGACAAAATTTAAATTTGAGTGCGATTTTTGAACTTATTGTTCCGGGCAAAATTTCACCTGCCCCGTTGATGAAGCTATCAATTTGGCACAAGGGTTTAAACCCTGGGTTATTCTTCAGTAAGTTTTCAAACTTTTCTTTGAGTTTACTCTGGAATAGGTTTGGCAACGAGGAATTCATAAGGCGAATTTTCTTCATAACCTAAGTAGATTCATTTAACGCCAATCCATGAGTTTCAAGCGTTTTTATACTAAGGCCAAGAGGCGGCCGGAGCGATCAGTTCGATAGCCGCCCGCTTAGCTATCTGACTTTTATTGTCACTGTGTGAGGCATCTGAACGATGAACGAGATCGAGCGTAAATATGCAAGATTTCAAATTTTTGCTAAAATATGCAACTACCGCTGAAAAGGGTCTAAATATGCAATTGCATATGCAAGTATGCATTTGCATATATTCCGGTCTTTAGTAATTACGATTAAAAAAAATGATTTTGCCTATGATTTTATTATTAATTGACCTCATAATTAATTGACCTAATAATTAATAGACTTTATTATTATTTGATTTATGACTTTATTATTAAAGTTCTGTTGTTTTGCCATAATTGGGCGGCTGTTTCACAGAATTTAAATGATAACAGTAGTTGAATAGAAATATCTCAAAACCTGAATATTACTTTTAAAATTTGATAAATTGTTCAAGTTTTGTGAAGCAGTTTTCCATAAGACTCGCCAATTAACTCAAAATCTTTGCTTAACACAGTTCTTCGCGAAACCTCTCATGAAAATAATATGCATCCTATAAGTTTCTTTCAGTGTTTCATCGCAGAGAGATCCTCCGCCAACTATGGTATATTTCAGACGCAAATTTATTTCAGCACAATTCCTACAGCAAATTAGCGACAATTCTAAAGCATGGGAATATGAATTTCCCTTCAGAATCTTTGCACAATAGGCACTGAAAGGGTGGGAGGGGGGGGGGGAGGGGTACAGCATCTAGAACTACATCCACTTCTTTGATCATGATAATTGGCCAAGTACGCGGCTGGTACGCTAGGCTTCCACGGAGTGGGGGGATGGGGAGTACCTTATTTAATTTAAACTCAGCATTCCGACTTGAGGAATGTATGTACCGACCTATGGAGCGTGTGAATCTCTTATATATTTTCCTGAGTTGTAGAGATTATAAGGCTCTGCAACCGGGCTCGAAAAAAAGAAGACGGAGAGATACGAAATTACGAATGTTAGAGGAGAGCGCCTACATTTACAGCGACAAAATCGATGCGACAATTGCGAAAATGTTTAATAAAACACGACTCGTTTAAAATAGTGCAAAAATCTCGCGGGCATTGTCTTAAACAGCATTTAAAGAAACACTGTGAATTTTTTCATACATATAACTTGTAAAATAACTGAAACAAACGTGTTTATAATAATTTTTGGAGCATACTTTGCGATTTTTTTCTATCGAGGGAATCTATCTATCTATCTATATAAATAAAAAAATTAATCGCCGAAATGTACGTACGCGCATAACTTCCAAACGACTGCATCAAATTGGATGATTCTTTTCTTTCTGTGTTCGATATTGTCAGGACAAGGTTTGTATAAAACTACTGGTGAGCTCTGGCATTACGAAATTTGTATTTAAAAATTGCAATAGGTGGCACGCAAGCTGTTTGAAAACTGAATGGACCGGGAATGAATGTAGGGCATGCGGAAGGGGGAGGGGGAGGGGAACTCGGAGGGGGGGGGGAGGGGGGAGTGGAATGGGGAGAGGGAAGGTGGAGGAGGTGGATTGGGAAAGCGAGAAGGAAAGAAGACGCGGGATAGGGAGGGGAGGCGGAAAAGGAACGGGACGAATGGGAAAGGACACGCAGGGAGAAACAATTTTATTATTAAATGGCATAGCAACGCATGCCGGGTACCAGCTAGTTTTATATAATTTGCGTTTCGGCGCGGGCAATGTCTAGATATTATCTTCAAAAATAACATATATTTTTTTAAGAGCTTTAAAACCTACCGTGTTTTAGGGAAATGTGTAAGAATTCGGTAGAAATGCGGGTTGCGGGACCTTAATTATTACTTCTGGTAGCATTTGCTTGGTTTGATTTTTATATATTTTAAATCAAGCTTCCGAACGCCCGTAGAATGTTATGCATACTGTTGTCATTAGCGAAAAGGTAGCGATGGGAGGATCTTTGGAAGGCGGGTATGCAATAGAAAGCAATTCGTAAGCATTAACAATCAAAATAGTAAGCACCTTCCAATAAACTATGGAGTTCCGCAAGGATCCATACTAGGGCCACTACTGTTCCAAATTTATATCAATGATATTTCGCAATTAGAATTAAACTGTGAAATTTTCTTATATGCAGATGATGCTGCAATATTCTACTGGGGTAAAGATCTAAACATACTACTAGAAAATGCACAAAGTGACCTAGAAAGAATTTGCGGTTGGCTCCAATCAAATATCCTAACAATGAATATAAAAAGTTCAAACCGTAAAATAATTCCTCCACATGTACCATTAAAAATTGAAAATAACGATTTGCAAATCCTGAAACAGGAAAAATATCTTGGGCTGTGCATCGATAGATAAGCATTTAACTTTTAAACAACACATTCAAAATGTAAAAGATAAAATCACACCCTTAATTAGCGTTTTTAGCCGGTTATCATATCTATTACCAATTAGATTAAAAAAAAGTTTATACTATAGTCTCGTACACTCACACCTAAATTACCTAATTGAAATCTGGGGAAATGCGTATGAAACATACATCAATGAATTACAGATAATTCAAAATAAGATAATCAAAAAACTATTTCAGTACGAATCCAAAACATCCACAAAAAATATATTTAGAAACAAAACTGCTAACATTAAGAAAACTATACGAGTACAATATATGTGTCCTTATATACAAAATAAATTATAAACTCATACATACAAACACAGAATTCATTAAAACGTCCCAAGTACACAAACATTTTACACGACAACACGATAACATACGTTTAAACACCATTCATACTAACTACGGTAAGCAATCAATTAGTTACGAGGGGGGCAATTTATATAATTGCCTTCCAGATGATATCAAAAACGAAAAAAGTGTGTGCAAATTCAAAAAAAAATTGTTCATGTTTATTCACAAAAAACAAAGTAGTGATAGTGAATAATATCGTATGGTAATATAATATCATGTAAATGTTAGTATTGCAATCTAATGTAATCTAAGGTTATGAAATGTAAAAACCATGTAATGTAAAAACTATGTAATACAATGTAAAAAGTACATAATTCAATATTCTAGTTAAGTAAGTGAAAATGTTATTTTCTTTTTTACTGGAATAAAAACTTATGAAAAAAAAAACGCCGCTCAACGTTCCAAGAATCATTTATTGGATGACCAACATCTCTGCCATAAGTCACCCCAAGTGATTTTACGTTTGGTGACTTGGTAGGGGTGCCCGGGTTCATGGGGTGAGGTTTGTCCTAAAAAATTTAAGCAGCCGCTCCCCGAATATCCACCGATTTCTTACATATCTCCCTTAAACATTTGAAGTTTTTAAGCTATTAAAAAAATATATGTTTTTTTTTATGATAATATCTAGACGTGTTTCACGCCGAAAGCAAATTCTATGAAATTTCCTCGATATAAAAAAATCGCAAAGTGTGCTCCGAAAATTATTATAAACACATTTATTTCATTTATTTTAGAAGTTACATGTATGAAAAAATTCACAGTTTTTCTTTAAATGCTATTTTAGATGTTTCCCACGAGATTTTTGCTTAATTTTAAACGAGTCGTGTTTTATTAAACATTTTCACAATTTTCGCTTCAATTTTATCGTTTTAACCTGTCAAGGGCCAGGGTTTTTTACCTTACCTTTTTTAAATTACCTTAATAACAAGAATGGAGGAAGCTATTTTAAGCTTTATTTTATGTTATAAATTAATGGAATAAAATTTAAAATCGCATCCAAATTATTTGAATTAATATTCTTTTTTGAAATTCCAGTCTCGCGCGCGGGCGCGTTCCTGGCCTTTGAAAGGTTAAATATTAACGCTCTCTCCAACATTTGTAATTACATATATCTCCATCTTCTTCTTTTTGAGCGGGGATACGGCGCCTTAACATATTTTATACTAGATATAGATAGATATAGATATAGGTATAAATTCATTGGTGACAATTGGTCCGGCGACAATTGGTGCAGCTGAAAGTTTTCTTCAAGTAAGTATGCAAAGAGGATATACGGCCATACAACCAAAGTCGATATACTTATATCTGAAGGTATCTTGAGTGGAAATCCGCTATAAAAATATTTTTACTAATAATTTCGACTCTCCGAAGTAGCATGCGGAAATCACAAAATACGTCATAATTATACGTGCAGTCGGCATTCAGAATTGTAATTTTTTTTTTTTTTTGAAATATACATACATATAACAGATTTACATAAGGAAAATACATGGTTCTTAAAAATAATTACAAATAAAATAATTTCTTGTTAATGGATCTACCCAATTTAAAAGAGAAAAAATTTCTCGTGTTTAAATTGGGGAGTCGTGTCATTACAGAAAAAAGATAAAAAATAAGATATACTTATATATATATATATTTTTGAATTAAGAAACAAATAAAACTTATGAATAAAAAACAAATATTAAATAAAGAAATATACTAACGTAGCAGTTGCTAAATTAGATATACATGTAGTATAGATATTTTAAAAGTAATAATATACAATAGAAGTAGTAAAAATAAAAATAATATTATTGCATTTCTCTTAATAGGTAGGTGTTGAGATGGTAAGTACATATAGTTGATTCTGACAATGGGATTAACTGATAATATTGCAGGAGTAGGTACATAATGTTATTTTACGACAATAATCGCTTACATTTCAGTTCAAAAGTTGATGAAATATTTTAAGAGGATATGTGCAATCAATAAGACTACATTAATTTATAATTTATTTTTTGTTAATTAATGATGGAGTTAAGTGATTAATTTTGAAATAAAGTACATAAAATTATAATTAAGACTTGATCAATTTTTACTAATTAGTACATTGTAATCAAAAAATATACGTAGAAATTCTTTCTTTGAAATTAAAACTTATAATTAGTGTTTGGTTGATCAAGCAGTTGTTTTATTAGTGATTTAAAGACTTTATAATTTTCTTCGGATTTGATTTTATATGGTAGGGCATTAAAAAATTTTATGCCTTGATAAGTATAATGTTGTTGAAAAGCACTCGTATTAAATTTAGGGATTTCTAGATTACCACGTGATCTTGAACGGTTACTTATTTTTGTGATTGTTGTTGTAGAATTAAAATGATCTTTGTGTGTTTGTAACAGTGTGTTCTTTTTGAAAATTTTATTTAAACTGAGTACCCTAAAAGAATTAAATAGTTGTATTGTTGGAAATAAAGACGGTTTTCGTGTGATAACTTTTAGAATCAACCTCTGTACCCTTTCTACAGGTTGGAGGTTAGTTTTGAAAGTTCCCCCCCACCCGATTATACCATATTCTAGAATAGATTGGGCAAGAGAGAAATAAACAGTTTTAATCATACTAGATGATAGAATGTTTCTCAATCTAATGAATATGTAAATAAGTTTTCTTACTCTGGTTACCGTATTTTCGACTTGTTCGTTCCATTTTAAGTGTTTGTCTACAATGACACCCAGATACTTAATACTATTTTTGCATGTTATTTGTAGGCAATTGTCATCGTTGCATTCCTTTTTATTTTCACACTGTGATGAATGGATTTTAATAGTTATATTGTTCTCGACATTTTTTTCTTTCAAAGAGAATGGAATAAAATAAGTTTTCTCTGTATTTAGTGAGAGACAATTTAGGTCAAACCATGTTTTGAGTATGTTTATATTTGTATTTGCTTTAATCATCGTTTCCTCCCATGATTTCCCTTTAGTGATAACTACTGTGTCGTCTGCATAAGATATGATATCTCCAACTATGGGAAGAGTGAACATTTGATTAACATATATAATAAAAAGGATTGGACCGATGAAAGTTCCTTGCGGTATACCAAATGATGAGGTTTTGGGTTCACTTAGGGTATCATTTATTTTGACGTATTGAAATCTCTCTTTTAGATAACTTTGGAACCATGACAGTACTGTTCCGTCCAAACCAATTTGCATGAGTTTCTCATTGAGTTTGGAGTGTGATATGCTATCAAATGCCTTGCGTAGGTCGATGAATATACCAAGACACTTTTCTCCATTATCTAAATTTTGTATTATTGTTGAAGTTAATTTAGCAATTGCATCTTGAGTGCTGAGATTGTCTCTAAATCCAAACTGGTTTGGGCTCATTATCTTCTTTGATTTTATGTAGTTGTTAAGTTGTTTTTTAACAATTTTTTCATAGATTTTTGCTATGTTTGATGTGAGTGCTATGGGACGATAGTTGGAAATATTTTTTTCGTCTCCAGATTTAAAAACAGGGATGACAATAGTTTTCTTATAGTTGTTCGGGAATATACCTTTCTTCAAACTAACATTTATTATATGTGCAATTGGCTTGCTGATTATCTCACGTACGGCTTTCAATGTTTGTACAGTTATGTTGCCATAGCCAGGGCTTGCTGATCCCCTTAAACTTAATACGGCGTTTTCAACTTCTTTTTGAGTTACTGAAGCAAATGTGTGAAAACCTTCTTCAAAATTTGAGTTCTGCTCTGGTTGGGGAGTCTGTCTATTTTTTGGTGTAATATTACAAGCAAGATTAGAGCCTACATTTGCAAAATAATCTGCAAATTAAATAATAAATATTACCACAAAGTTTTGGATTTTTTTCGGTGTTGATGTTGATTTCTTGATGAGTAATTTCATTTGATAATTTTTGTTTTGTGCTTTTGTTCGTTATTGTATTGATGATTTTCCAGAACTCTTTGCTGTCTTGACCAGCATTTTTTATTTTATCACGAAAATATTTTTCTTTTGTCAGTCTAATTAAAAGCGCAAGTTTGTTTCGGTATTTCTTGTAGAAAGTGGCGAATTTTTCATCATTTGGGAATTTTTTACACTGGTGGTAGTATTTTTCTTTATTTCTGATTGAAATCACTAGTCCATGAGTTATCCATGGCTTTATTAATCTGTGCTTAGATTTTGGTTTGTAAACAATTATTTGTGTGGATAGGTTTATGTGGTTTTGGAAAACTGTTTCGAAATTCTCAGCACAGGTATTTGGATTTTCCGATTCAAATATGGATGCCCAGGTTTCCGTTTTAAGGTTTGTTCTTAAAATTTCCATATTTAAATTTTTTTTTTCATATTTTTTTTTGTCAGTTGTATTAGAGTTGGTACTTCTTTTATCAATGTTGGTAACAAATATACAGGTGTAGTGATCGGTTATGCTGGTTTTCCATAATATTGACATGTTTTTGTCATTGTTATTTGAGTTGCACCATATGTGATCAATGCAGGAAGAAATTTGTCCTCTGACATTCCGTGTTGGATTATTTATAAATGATTTATAGTTTAGCGATGTCATTACATTTATATAATCTTCCTTTAGATTACCGCTTACCTCTTTCAAAATGTTCAGGTTAAAATCGCCTGTGACAACGTTACAAGTACCTTTTAGTTGTAGCAATAAATGTTCCAGTTAGTTCTATAATGAAACTGTTTGGATTTGATCCATGTGTGCGGTAGATAGCTATAATATTGTATATAACTTCATTTACTTTTAAGTTCAGTTTTAGACAGTTCGCTAGTTTCATGTTGATTTCAGTGATTGTGACGTTATTGTGTTTATTTAAGATGAAAACAGCAATACCACAGTTCTTATTAATATGCATTTTGGACGAATAATATGTATAGTTAGGGATGTCGTACAGTGCGGCAGCATTATTTATATTTAAGTGTGCTTCTGTTAAAACAATTATGTCCGGTAATATTTCGAGAAGGTTTAGTGTTATTACAAATTCATCCAGATTTTTTTGCAAACTTCTGATGTTTTGGTGCAGAACAATGAAAACATTTGGGACTTTTTTTAATAGTTTGTTACATTGTTTTGAATCGTCGCAAATATACTGTGAAACATCTGTTAATTTATCAATTTCCTCAGTTAGAAAATCGTCCATAACTTACTCATAATCAATTCGTTGTTGTGCTATAATAGACATTCTTTTTCGGTAAGTACATATTTCACTATTTGCACTATGTTGAGTATTATTTTTTGTTCCAAATAAATTGTTGTTTTTGTCGCAGTTGTAGCATTTGACACTGTCTTTATTTTTTTAATGTAATGTAATGTTACTTGAAATAGCTTTGGCCGTGTTTGATGACTATATCTGAATAGCCAGGTACATTTTCCACATCTCCTTCCCCTCCCCACCACCTTCAGCATCACACCATACCAACATTGGGGATGCCATAGTCTCACTGGCTCGAGACGGTTGGGAGCAGTTGGGACTCTTGTGTTATATTCAGATATATAATTTTTATTACCTATATGCAAGTAGGAATCTTTATCGTTTTTTGATAAGCCGACTGCATGTATAAGAATGTCGTATTTTGTGATTGCCGCATGGGACCAATTGTCGCCGGACCAACGGTCGTCGGACCAACTGTCACCGGACCAACTGTCGCCGGACCAACTGTCGCCGGACCTATATAAGTTGTATTTCCCGCTAAGCACTTGCATACTGCTTACTAACAACGTATGCAAGGACATTTGAGGTCTGGTTTCGTTATCAAATGTAGAGTAGTTTTTACAAAAAAAATTAGAGTCCTTGCAAAAGCCTTGAAAGGGTAACCATCTGTTACCTATACCAAGGCGGCTAAGTGGTGGGTCCTCCAATATCGCCGGACCAACTGTCATGGAACCGTATTCATAAGTATGTAAAATTGATCCGACTTAAAAATTATTACATAATTAGTGTTTTAAGTCTTCTTATTTTCGGTCGTAACTCAGAGCAGCAGGGTAGCAACCCCATCCCATACTCCCACCCCACAACCCACTTCCCCACCATCCCCCCGGTTTCCCCTCACCAACCCCCCACGTAAAAGAGTAACGGGCTCTCCGAAGTAATATAAATTCTCCTCGTTAGACGTCAAAATGAAGATGGCTGCATACATATAATATACCAAATTATGCCGTAACTTGATGTTTTCACGAGATTCTAACTAGTTTATTAACAGGCAAGGGTTTTTGCGATGGTAATAACTAATAAACATCTAATCGAAGCGATACCACAACTCTCACATGCGTAGGAATATTATTAAACTAGTATGCAAATTATTATAAGCAATAATTATCAGCCTGAAACTCTCATCCACATTCAAAAATCTTCCGAGAAAAGATACTTGACGCCAACGGGACTTGAACCCGTGCCCTTCTGATTGCCGGTCAGCTGCTCTCCCAATTGAGACATGGCGGCTTATCTTATACCCGCCAAATTATTTAATATATACTAGTGTTTCATTCAACAATTACTGCTTATTATATTTTTTCCACCTGAAAACAACCAACTTTATTTTTGCGAGAGAGACACTGTTAGTTTTAAATCCCTCGCTAGGTGGCGTCGAGACAAATTATGTCTTCATTTATTGGGGAAATGCTTAAACTTGTCAAATATTAATTATTATTTTTAATTGTTAAACTAACGTTTAAGACAAGATTTTTATGCATAGCACAAAGTGTTGCTTTCATTCAACAATTACTGCTTATTATATTTTTTCCACCTGAAAACAACAAACTTTATTTTTGCGAGAGAGACACTGTTAGTGTTAAATCCGTCGCTAGGTGGCGTCGAGACAAATTATGTCTTCATTTATTGGGGAAATACTTAAACTTGTCAAATATTAATTATTATTTTTAATTGTTAAACTAACGTTCAAGACAAGATTTTTATGCATAGCACAATTCGATTACAACATGGGTCTCTTCAAGACCAACGTTCATTCTTTACTCTCCTCAAAAAGATCCTCCACACAGCATCACAGATGACATAGGCCCAGATGACATTTTCCTCAGGGCCTCCTGTGTGGAGTTAATGTAAAAAAAAAATGAAGTTTTACTGGATGCTTTGATTTCTACATTTACACATAGGGACCATCGCCAAAGCTAGATGTAACTCAAGTTTACCGATTAAAAAAAAAAAATAATATTTTCATCAAGAATAAATATTTCGTCATTATTGCTTACGCGCTGTAATCACGCTGTGATTGTTAAAAAAACATCTGCTTACTTGGCGTGCTCCAATTTATTCAAATTTAAAATCAGTCTTCATTATTATACATTTAAATATATACATACAGTAACCAACTGGTTTTTATTCAATAAATTTAAATCAGTCAAATTATTCAAAATCAGAATTCTTGTTCGACTTGTTTTTCAAGTTATTCCATTTTCAAAAAGTTGAAATTCGCGTTTGACCACCGGTCAGTTTGAAATTGGAACGTGTTTAAAAAAGGGTGAAAAAAATAAGGGTGTCCTTGATAAATATTCATGTTATACTTTCAAATTGAATGTAGTACCTACGTTGCCCGGAGAAGGGTCAATTTTTATATCCCTTTTTTTCAATGACCGATATGAATTTATTTTAAAAAATTACCTACTTCGGTTTCAAGGGTTCGGCCGATGACGTTTAGGTTGAATTTTTTATTGAATTTATGAACTTTTTTTATTTTTACATAATTTCATGTGGATGAAAATTGATAAATACATTTATTACATAAATTTATTAAGGACCCGACTTCGCATGAGTTTTGTAACTAATATTCGGTTTTACATTCTTATTGCATATTGAAAATATGGACCAAAAGAGGTGGCATTTTTTGACAGAAAATAAATATTACGAAGCTCTTTTTCTCAAGATGGAAAAAAGCATTCAACAGTCCATATAAAACACGCAACACTCACAGACACATAATTATAATATATGCCGATTGTCATTTAATTTAATTTTTTTAATTTGTTAATTTTGTTCTAATTTTATATATTCTAATCCAGAAACCTTCATGGGGATTCAGAAGGTATTTTGAAAGATTTAATCATTTCCTATGCTTAATATAGCAATACATGGACATCTCATGTACTCACATACCCACATACATACACCCAAGCAAGCATAATTTGACTTTTATGTATAGGTATAGTTTGTCAATTATTTTGACTATCCTTAACAGAGTTTAAGGTTGGACAATAATAAATATACAATAATAACCATTGTCCAAGCAGTCCGGACCCGATAGAAATATCTTTATTAATATTTTCCTGAGAAATCTCATATCTCTCTTCCTTAGCAAGTTATACCTGCTAATCATTAGAATTGTTATCAAAACTCCGTAGTGGACTTCTTACTAATTATTATAATAGTGAAAAATAAATAATAATAAAAAATTAAATAAAAAACTAAAACTATACTAACAGACAGAACAATTAGTCATAATAGACCCGATATAGTTTTACATGACAAAATTTAAAAAAAAAACTTATATCATTGATGTCGCTATTCCAAATTCCTGTAATATTCAAAAATCTGTTTATGAAAAAATAAGAAAATATACGGATTCAGGTAATGAGATTAAAATAATTTTGAATTCTCAGACTATAAAAATATTATCATTTGTTATTTCGGCTACTGGCATTATACCTAGCTCTCTCATTCAAAATTTAGGCATATTAGATTTGTCAGAATTTATTTATATAAAAATGCAAAAATAAGTCATTTTAAATACATGTAGAATTACAAAAGATTTTTTAAATATTTATTTTGAGGGATCAGTAGGATTTATAGGTCCAATTAGGAATATGAATTATTTTCCCATTTGGTCTCTGGTAGGTTGACATGTTGGTCTTGTATTGTTTTGTATTTATAATACTTATATAATGCAATTGCATAGCGTGGATTCACTAGATGATCATTTGGGGAAGTGTGTGAAAGGGTTTAGTTTTTCCTGTGGGGAAAATTTAACCCGGACATTTAAATCTGGTGCGTAAAATTGGACAATTTGTAGAGTACCGCTTTTGCGAAAGATCACCTCAAAGGCGCTGTCCAATTTATTATGTGTTCTTAAGGCTCTACAACTGGGCTCGAAAAGAATGAGATGGAGAGATACGAAATTACGAATGTTAGAGGAGAGCGCTAACATTTACAGCGACAAAATCGATGCAAAAATGGCGAAAATGTTTAATGAAACACGACTCGTTTGAAATAGAGCAAAAATCTCGCGGGCATTATCTTAAACAGCATTTAAAGAAACACTGTGAATTTTTTCATACTTAAAACTTGTAAAATAACTGAAACAAACGTGTTAATAATAATTTTTGGAGCATACTTTGCGATTTTTTTTCTATCGAGGGAATTTTATATAATTTGCGTTTCGGCGCGGGGAAAGTCTAGATATTATCTTCAAGAATAACATATATTTTTTAAGAGCTTTAAAACTTACCGTGTTAAAGGGAAATATGTAATAAATCGGTACAAATCCGGGTGGCGGGCCCTTAAGCTCTATCTTTTTATTATTTACAAACAGACAACAGAAAACATATTGCATGTCTAGATGCAACCGAATTTTATTCTGATTTTTCCGTTTCAAATTTTTGTTTGGGAGTCGCTAATATTGTCTTCAATAGTTTAATAAATTATGTTGTAAGTTTCCTCTTGACCTATAAAGTCTAAATCTTGTACTACAACATTAATAATATGCAAAGTAGAATAATTAAAAAGCTCATTCACATCAAAATCCCTCCAGGAGATTTTATCATGTCCCTTCCCAAACTAAGTATTTAAGTCTAGATTCAGTACAAAACCCAACAATATACTAAGAAAAGTGAACTTGAGAATATAACATGAACATTAAAAATTTCTACATACAAAGGAATGTTTAAATTTAACAGTTTGACAACAAAATTAGTATGATAAGTTTTTTGTATGATAGCATTTTACATTTAAGATTATTATATGATAACTAGCTGACCCGACAAACGTTGTTCTGCCATATAAATTATTTCTAGTGAATATTTTGGTTCTTAAATAAAAAAAATAGCGAATGTATTGTGGGTGTGTGGTGAAGGAATCTATGACAGAAAGAGGAATGGAGCGCTGTAGACAATGAACGCCGATAAAAACAAACAAAAAACACCAGCTAAAGTAGGAAAATGAAATAAAGAATATCAATATTAATTTCGAAGAGCAATTGAGTGTACGATATTTTTATCTGTCCGTCTTTAGCAAACACAACTAAGCTCATTGGTTTGCCCACGCATGATGCCGATGGAAATATCAAAATGACGCAACGCTTCTCGTGAATGTCTTGCGCATGTGTGTTCGCAAATTTGTTCATACAAAAATACTTAAATCGCGATTAAAAAATGGGAGGGTGGGGGTAGGATGGTTAAAATTTGAGGTAATAGGTATTTTTAGACGCCATATAAAAAAAATACAAAAAAAAATTGTTCAAAAAATTGTATTTTTTTTCTGGATAGGGACACCCTAATCACCTAGTGGCATGAAATATACTTTAAAACCTATTCTCATACCTATCAAATATGTATAAAAAATTTCATAAAAATCGGTCAAGCCGTTTCGGAGGAGTGCGACCACAAACACCGTGACACGATATTTTTATATTTAAGAAGAAGATGGAATTATGGAATAATATACAACGTCCTGTAATCCGTATAATTATCTCGGGTGACAGGACAGGGTGATGCAGAAGAGCCACTGGACATCTTCACGCCCTTAGATATACCTATACCTTAACAGGGTTCACGGCGAGTTCATCGAAAATCAGTTCATCGAAAGCAAATTCATGGAAAACGAGTTCATCGAAAACGAGTTTATCGAAAACGAGTTCATCGAAAACCAATTCATCGAAAACAATGATCAATTTTGAGTGATAGAGCACCTGACCGGCAATCAGAAGGACACGAGTTCAAGTCCCGTTGGCGGCGTGTATCTTTTCTCGGAAGATTTTTTCAATGTAGATGAGTGTTTCATGCTGATAATTATTGCTTTTAATATCTGTTACTCTTTGTGCTACGCATAAAAATCTTGTCTTACGTTAGTTTGTCAATTAAAAATAATATATTTTATGGTTTTATTCCGTATATGTATAAATAATGCTGAAAATAAGTACTTATATACTTTTCTGGTAGTATCTTTAAACATCATCTTGGTGTTGTCACAGAGCAATTAAACGATTACCGCGCCCTCTTTTTTCAACATTTATTTGTCAGACTGTACAAATATACTTAGCCGATATTTGGAGTATAAAAACAGCATCTAAGCCGCGTCCTGCCTTATCCCATCCCCCCATCTCCCGCATTTCCCCCCACCGCTCAATGCATCCCCCTTTATCATCCCCACGATTCCCCCCTACCCCAACCCCTCCGCCCACTTCAGTTTCCCGCGCTTTGTAGACGCCATCTTAGCTGTAATAAAACAAATATTCTCTCCCATTTTACTTCGTTCTTGTTCTTTCTCGCTTCGTATCCTTGCGGTTCTCTCTCTTTCTGGCTTGAGTGCCAAAGGCTCGTCTACACAATAAATTGCGAAATAAAATTTTAATTTCGAATCAACGTTTTTTATATATGATTGTACAAGACGGCCGGCGTCGTGCAGCGGTAAGGCGCTTGACTCGCATTCCGAAGGTCGCGGGATCGAATCCCGGCATGGCAAATAAATTTTATTTGATTAATTTGTGTATTTCACAATTTATTCATTTAAAATAATATATAGTATATTTGCGGCACGTTCCAGAGTGGAAGATACTCTCAGTATCGCCCTGGTGTAAGACCACCATTCAGAATTAAAACGTTGCCTGAAGTGGCTTTTGCCGTGTTTGGTGACCAGATCTGAATAGCCAGGTACTTCTTCACCTTCCTCTTCCCTATCTCCTTCCCTCCTCACTACCTTCAGCCTCACAAAATAACCAAGTTGGGGATGCCATATTCTCACTGGCTCCAGACGGGAGCAGTTGGGACTCTTGTGCGGTATTCATGTAAAAAAAAAGAACATCTGCTGGAGACCGTATGACTATGGTATCTACTGTGTATGAGGGGGGGGGGGACATTTGTGGAAAGGAAGTAAGAAGAAATTGACTGGGAAGTAAAAGCTTTTTGGCAACTTCGCTCTTTTGATATTGTTTCATTATTTGTTTCACGTACCAACATGTATCTACTATTACTAGTACTTCTGTGAACAGATGTGAACCTTGTAAACCAAAGGGTTTTTTAACGCGTGGAGAGAAACAAGTTTGTACGACATCTAAATATGGCTAAGTAAAGACAAAGTTGATGAAATCATTAAAATTATGAAGTTGCACTAAAACAATCTACAGTAAACAAACACGAAGAAGTGGAAATCAACAAAAATGTAAATGAGGAAATTAAACATGTTCAACAGTCAGCAATAACAGTCCGCCTCGGAACAAAAATCTCTAGTGAGGTGGGATGTAAATGAACTAACTTTGTATTTTTAAATAGTCTAAAAAATAAAAACAATTCTACCATACTTAATAAATTTACTTACTTAATTAAAACAAAAAATTCCCGTGAAATCATATCGATGGCAGAAATAATTAGAAATGCTCTAAAAGACAATAAACCCAAAAATTGTGTTATGCCGTGTTGCGCGCTACCTCCTTATTTAGCCAACGTTTCGGACTGAAAATGAATCTGCCGGATCTGCCCTGATGATGGACACTGCAACGCTGTCCGAAACGTTGGCTAAATAAGTAGGTAGCGCAACACGGCGTAACACCCCAAAAACAAATTACGAAAATGCTTTTGGCCGTGAAAATCTAAAAACGTATCTTACCCAAAAATGACTTAAATATGAGGGAGCGGTAGAGAGAAATGAAAGGCGTCAGTCGATGTGTGAGTCAGTCTTTATTGTGGCTACGTAGCGGAGGTCGATGCGGAGCGGGAGCGGAGTGACAGAAGTGATGCTGCTGCGCGATGATGTGAAGCTGAAGGTCAGGACACTACGGCGGTGAAGATCACAGGTCTTCAGGAAGCCGGCGTGTTGCCCTACACCGTGGCGGTGTAGACGTGACCTTGGTCCAGGCGATGGCCATCGTCGCGTTGACGAGGTATTGGCGGCTGTGTGTCCAGTGGGTCGGAGCACACACGTGACGCAGGAAGGAACCTTGTGAGGCGATGAGGATGCTGGCGCGTTGCCAGGTGCTGGTTGCTGCTCGTTGCAGGATGCTGGATGATGGCGCGTTGCCGGTTGTTGTTGCTGCTCGTTGCAGGATGTTGATTGCCATCTCACGTCGAGATGGTAGTTGGAGAAGTTCCTCGAAGGTGCTGGAATATTCCTGGGTCACGCTGGATAAGTTGATGTTTACTGTCGACTGCGCGAGGCCCGTGCCGGCACGATAAGAGTTACTGCACTGCTCGATGTGTTTGTTCGGCCGATGAATGGAAAGTACTGTACTGACTGGCTCCGAGCAAGCGAGCGCGGCTTATATACCCGTGGCAAGTAATTAGTCTCGTGGTAGGTAATGCGGTGAATTCACGCAAAGGTGAGAAATCGCTCGAACTTTCTGCGGGCACTTGTTTGGTACAGCCAGACGTTCTAGCTCTTTCGCGCAGGTGGCGGAATTATTTCTCGGTAGGTAGACATGTGCCAGCGAGCGCGCGGTACCTGGCTGTAGATACTTCGTAGATGTGTTTCTAGTGCGTTCGCGTAAAGTCCAGTGGCGGAGTAATTAATTCGGCACAAGTGGCCGCCACAGACCCCCTTTCCAGTGGTACGGAGTACGGTTGAGGGACGATGATGCCAGGGTACGCAGGAGAGCCGAGTTGATGCTGGCCGGTGTGTCCATGCTGATGCATCTCTACCGATTCCCTCGTTTTGCGGTGTTACCGGTGCGTCGTGGTAACACTGTTGTCAGGAAGTTGCGTGTTGCGTGTTCAAATCACGTCGGGGTCACCAGTGTGGGTACTTATTAAAGGCTTATTTTTACACGCAAACTCGTTTTCTTCATTTAACTATCAGCCAACACATTGAGTACCCACAAATATGTCAATTTTCTCAGCTTTTTTTCTTTTATTATTTCTTTTTTCAATTATTATTTATGAAAAATTAAAAATAAATTAATTACTGTCCAAAGAAATTTACAAAAAAATATTAATGTATTCTGATCAATGTTATTAAATAATAAAAAAGATATAGGTCTACAAAAACAAGAGATATCATGTTGTGAAAAAATAAATAACTCTCTTTTCGCTCTCCTGAACAATTAACATTTTGCATTCCACATTTCCGTGATCGATAAAATTACTAAGAATTTAACTTAAATATGGCCTACTTTTAAACAATGTTTCAATGTTTTGAGATTTTTTATTTCAAAAAAGGAACCGTACAATTTCGCCAAAGAAACATCACTATCTCAACGACAAATCTTCTTCAAACTAACTTCCGACTGGTTGATGTCAGTGTGTTTTCCATTTCTGATTTCCTTATCTTTTACATCCAGCTTGTTCACGTATTATATATGGGATTGGTTAGGTACATATTCGCAGACTTGGCGTAGAGTAAATGTTAAAAATATGAAATTATCCCACCCTACCTAATCTTCCCTTCCTTAAATGTCACCATAACCAATGCAATTGTTTCAGGAAAAGTACTTTACTTTGAAAGGTGACTGTGTGCACATTGGACTCGTATCAGTGTAAATTAATACCTCAGACATCCTACTAATATTATAAAGGTGAAAGTTTGTATGGATGTATGGATGCTTGTTACTCTTTCACGCAAAAAATATTAAATGGACTTAAAAAATTCTATCACTAATAAAAAGCTACATTATTTGCGAGTAAAATAGGCTATATATATTGGTAAGCTCTGGCGTTATAAAATTATTTATCATACGTTTTCTGTCCCTAATAAAACCGAGTTATTGCAAACCTCAGAAGAAAAGCAAAAAAATTGTTGCCTTGGAAATGATATGATTTTTTTATTGAATTCACCCTAAAAAAAGGCGTCGTAGTTAATATCTATCTCGAAAAGTATGTACGCACATAACTTCCGAACGATTGCACCAAATTGGATAATTCTTTTTTTTTTGTTCGTTATTTTATATAAAGCTTCTGTTGAGCTCTGGCATTATGATATTTGTATAAAAAATTGTAATAGATGGCACGCGAGCAGTTTGAAAACGGAATGTACCGGAATGAAAGTGTGGAATGCGGGAGGGGGGAGGGGAATGGGGAGGATTGGAGGAGGGTGGAGGTGGTGGAGGGAGAGGTAGAGGGTGGGGGGAGGGGTGGGTGGAAGGGGAGCGTGGGGGGGATGGGGGGAGGGGGGGGGGGGTTTGGGGAGTGTAGGGCGGGGGGAAGAGAAGGTGGAGGAGGCGGAGTAGGAATCCCCCTAATGACATGCGAGCAAAGCCGCGGGAAAGAGCTAGTATATCTTAATATCGGTGTAGAATAAGAAACCTTACGAAATAAAAACTAAATTTAAGGTTGCGAAGTGAAACACCAGAACCAGGAGATTAGTGAGCATCTACAACGTTGAGTCCTTTTTTTCTTTATCCAATTTCGGCTTATCTTATTTTTCAGAAGCCCAGATCAGAACCATCTACAGACACTATCCATCAGGTTTTTTGAGTGTTTGCATATCGTCCCATATAACTTAGCGATCAACGTAATTTCGGGACCGGTCCTTTGGGGTGTCCTTTGCATAGAGCTTCAATCTGCAGCACTTAACCGCCAATCAAAACAGTGGAGTCGCAGTTTCACGACACCACAGCTTTTTATTAGAGATTTAAATGTTTTTATGTTGTGATTTATGAAATGTGAGTGGAATTTTAACCACTGGAGCGATTTCGGTTCAAAAATGGACCACTTTTTCCTACCATTCGTAAAATACTTATTGTAATTATTTAAAACATTTCCTTGATCAGCCGTTTATTTTAACACGAAGCTATTGAAATGCTTTACCTATTACGACTATAGATGTCGCAAATCCGAACTTCGTAGACTATTTAAGGACAATGTTAAAAACAAGTTTTTTTTTAAATAAGTTTCCCGCCGAATTTTCGAATATTGTTTACGGATAAAATTAATTCATTTTTCCATATATATGCAACTTTCATTATCAAGTATACCACAGAAAACATACAAAACCGAAAATATTTTATGTTGACCCGAATAAGTATCCCTCACGGCAGTTTCAAGTAAAAAAAACACCCAGGATTCGCGTGATTATAAATTTTACGATTTTTTTTTTTTAATCCTACAAATTAAAGATAAACGTTTAAATACAGGTTAATTCATTGGTTATATAGCACTGTATTAAGTTTTTATGTCTCCATGTTAAAATTCGAAGGTATGATTTTTTTAACGTTGGCGAAAAATTAAACAAATGATCTTCTGGGAAATCTCAAGCAATCGAGGCAAATTTATTTATTTCGCGTGATCGCTCCAGTTGGTTTTGTAGAGTTTAGTACCAGCATAAGAAGCTTTTTGGCCCATATATTGTATTTATTTGTAAGATATATTTTGAGCCTGAGATCCCTGATAATACGTGGCGTTTCATCCCTTACATTTCATCCCTTACATCTCTCTGTACCTGTGAAGGAGTGCAATGACGGACATAATGGATAGTTAGTTTAAGTTTAAATTATTTTAATTATACATATGTGGTCCAGAGTGTAAGATACTCTTAGTATCGCCCTGGTGTAAAACCACCATTCAGAATTGAAACGTTACTTGAAATGGCATTAGCCATGTATGGTGACCAGATCTGAATAGCCAGGTACTTCCCCACCTTCCTCTTCCCTATCTCCTTCCCCTCCCCACTACCTTCAGCCTCACAACATTTCCCAATTGGGGATGCCATAGTCTCACTGGCTCCAGACGGGAGCAGCTGAGACTCTTGCGAGGTATCACTATAAAAAAATATATATGTTTTTATTTTATCTGTCTAGCTTGCCCTTAACCCGTGGCAAAAAACGCCTCGTGACCCCCACATCCCACCGCCACGGCACTGGAGGAAAAAGCGTTTTGGGGGGCAAAGATTCTAGCAACGCCCCGCGCCCGTTTCCAAGGCGAGAGGCTAAACATTATAAAGGAAACCCCTCTTGCCGCTCCCCCGAAACCACCCGCACTACACGCCACTGGAAAACCACCCCAAATCCCCATACCAACCCCCCTCTTTGATATTAGGTACCAGAGTAAGAAATTAAAGTAGGAGCAGATTTCGAGGAGTGCCTGGTTTGTTTTGCTGATATGAAGAAATAAATTTACATTAACATTGTTTAGTTTGGTTCAAATTATTATTATTATAAGAAAGCATTTATGATTTCGTGCTACGCTATGTTATGATTTGCCAAAGGTTTGGTGAGAGAAAATAAGTTAAATTTACTTGATTGCTTTTTGAGGCAAAACTAAGATTTTAGAAAGTTCTTCAAGTGCGGTAAAGGAGAACTGGAGGTCAAAGTGGGATTCTGAGGTTAAGAGGAATATAAACGCTAGAAATATTTCGAATCATCATGCCTGCAAAATTTTAAAATCGAGCGCCTTTTTGCACGAGGCTAGTAAGCGAAAAAGTGGTTTTTATTTATTTTGTGCATAATTTTATAAGAACGAAAAAAGTTAGAACATGGAAAACCTCAAAAATAATCTTAGCCGTAATGGGGTATTTAAAAAAAATTGATTCTTGTATTACTTCATAGTTAAGTCATGAAAAAACATTTTTTTTAGTGGTTTACGCTTATATTTTTTGTTACGTAAATAATAATTTTATTGTAATTCCAATACACAGAAAAACTAGTAAAACCTTCGATTTATCCGTAGCATATTTTTTGATGTTCATACTGTAAGCCGATTCGTCGTAAAGATTAATCATCATAGTATCTAAATAGGATTTCACGTATATATTCATCTTAACTAGCCATTTATTTGTGGGTAAGTCCGTTTTTTTTTTCAAGAGTCCCAACTGCTCCCTACAGCTTTGGGATAGTAACACAATGGCACAACACAATCCCAATTGGGATATGTTGTGAAGCTGAAGATAGTAGCGAGAAGTAGGAGATGGGGGAGGAAGGGGAAGAACAACCGTCCTTTCAGATTCTGTCTATTCAGATCTGCTCATTAAATATGGCTAAAGCCATTTCAAGCAATGTTTCAATTCTGAATGCTGGTCTTACACGAGAACGATACAAAGAGTATCTTTTGCTCTGGAACGTGCCGCAAATAAGCCTTATATTATTTCAAATTATTACATTGTTAAAGAACAAAAAACAAAATTAAATTAATTTTATTTGTGCACTTCGGGATTTGAACCCGTGACCTACGGATTCCTTGATCCTTGACTACAGAACCCACCGTAGAATAATTAAACATACCTTTACATAGATTGAAGAAAAAGATAAGACTAATAATCTAAACAAAATATGAAAGAGAACAAGACATAGAAAAATAAAAAAAGATTACACATTGTCCCAGTTGCGACCGTTATATTTTTATTTTTCTGTGTCTTGTTCTCTTTCATATTTTCGTTTTGTTATTAGTGTTATCTTCTTTTTCATATATTACATCAGAAGATAACACTACAATAACATTACAATTTTGAAGGCGGGAATGGGTACCGCCGCCCCGGGAGCCTTTATTGGATAACCAACACCTCTGTCATAGGTCACCCTAAGTGATTTGCTACGTTTGGTGATTTAGCAGGGGTGCTCGGGTTCATAGGGTGAGGTTTGTCTAGGTCCTGGAGGCGGATGACCAGGACATACTGAACCCCAGATTCCTACCCACCCCTTATCCTTCCCAGAACTCTCCTCTCCTTCCTTTCCTTAAAAAAACCCTCCATACAGCATCCCCAAAGATGACATAGGACCTGGGGAAAATTATTTTCCACAGGGCCTCCTGTGTGGAGCTCATGTAAAAAAAAAATGTTTTACATTTTTCTGTGTCTTGTTCTCTTTCATATTTTCGTTTAGATTAGCGTTATCTTTTTCTTCAATCATACATTACGTTGATGGGAATAACCTTCAAAAGTTATAAAAAGAAAGTTGTTCTAATGAAAATTAAACTTTCCTTTTTAAAATAACTTTTTAATCATCATAATAGTACAATAATTACATATCGTTATAAATAACATTAAGTTTTTTTAAGGCTCCGCAACCGGGCCAGAAAAGAAGAAGATGGAGATATACGAAATTACGAATGTTAGAGGAGAGCGCTAACATTTACAGCGACAAAATCGATGCGAAAATTGCGAAAATGTTTAATAAAACACAACTCGTTTAAAATAGAGCAAAAATCTCGGGCATTGTCTTAAACAGCATTTGAAGAAACACTGTGATTTTTTCATACATATAACTTGTGAAATAACTGAAACAAACGTGTTTATAATAATTTTTGGAGCATACTTTGCGATTTTTTTCTATCGAGGGAATTTTATATAATTTGCGTTTCGGCGCGGGCAATGTCTAGATATTATCTTCAAAAATAACATTTATTTTTTTAAGAACTTTAAAACTTAACATATTTAAGGGAGATATGTATAAATCGGTAGTAATTTGAGTAGCGAGCCCTTAAATACATTACATAAATCGTATTAAACCTTTTTTCAAAGCAATGTTTTTGTTAAAACGGCGGAGAAACGTATGTAAACAACAATTTAATTTTTTTTTTTTAAAAGTGTATATATATATATATATAGTACCTACCCCCTTCTTATCTGCCTACCATGATTCATCATTTTCTGTCAAAAGCCACAATAAATACTATTATTCCCACAACAAGAATCGATAATTTTTCCATTGTTCAACAAAATACAATTTCTCTCCAGTAAGCATTTTCATTTTCCTCCACAATCTTAACAAAACGATCAATTGATTTTTCACCCCTGTGGTTCGTTTCTTCCCCTGCAACCCTTAGTAAACCTTCTTCCCCCTTCCAAACCTCTCCCAACCCCCTTCCTTTCCCATCCCCTAACCGAACCTTTCCTTTTTTACACCCTTACTACTAACCTTTGTCTTTTAAGTCTACCCTTATATTCTGAGCAATGGTGTTGCCAAGGATAATAAACCATATTATAATGATATGATAAACCCACGAAAGTTGGCTGTAAAACTAATAATAAAGTGTTAGTTTTCTAGTTATAGTTTAAACATTTAAGAACGTTTAACCAGCCAGCGGAAAATCCACATTTCGTCGAAAGTTGTTCTTACGATCGTACAGGGCCGTTCCAATGAGAAAGATTAATTGTTCTCCGTACCAGATTTTTAAGATTGTAACTCAATATCGATTTTATTTCATTCCAAATTTGCTTTAATTTATATCTACCTACATCCAAAAATGCTGAAAGGCGTGATGAAAATGCTGAAAATTATGTACTTTTGCAATTATTTTTTGATTATAAGTTTTTATCATTTTTCGATAATATCTTAAAATTCAATTAATAATGTTAAATAAGAATGTAAAAAAATCTGAAATATACTATTAATATACTATATACGTACACGTGTTTCTTGACGAAAATTGGTCCGTTTGTGTATTTATTTGCGCACTTACAAACTAATACATTTCAGATATGATTTTAGAATTTCACGGCCAAAAAGTATTTTTGTTATTTGTTTTTGGGGTGTTATGCCGTGTTGCGCTACCTCTTCCTTTAGCCAACGTTTCGGACAGCGTTACAGTGTCAGATGTTTTCAGATGTGTGATCTGCCCTGTCTGCCCTGATGGTGGACACTGTAACGCTGTGTAATAACAAAACCTGCAAAACTAACAATAATCATGATAACTATGGAATAATTAATATCCAATAATAAAATAAACATATATTTTTTTAAATTTTATTTATACCATGTACCTATGTCTCCGTTCCATTTATCGGGCAGCTGTTCAGTTATTGGTGGCTGACGGATTTGGGTGCCTGTGTATTGGTAGGTATTAAGTCCGGAGATGTCATGTTGAAAAGCAATAGATTTCAAGTAAGCGGGTTCATAGGGTGAGGTTCGTCTGGGTCTTGGAGGCGGATGACCAGGACACACTGAACCCCAGTTTCCTACCCACCCCTTAGGCCTTTTTACTTCCCACAACTCTCTTCTCCTTCCTTTCCTTAAAAATCATCCAACAGCATCCCAAAGATGACATAGGCCCTGAGGGAAATCATTTTATTCAAGGCCTCCTGCGTGGAGCTCATGCAAAAAAGCTGCTTTTTCGATTCCATGACAATTCAGAATCACCTTAACTCAACACCTCTTTGAAAAATCAATAAAGTATTGGAAAAAAAATATTAACTTAACCTAACGTAACCTATGCAATCATTTTTATGTATTTTTTTCATCAATTTTAATGAGCTTTCAAATGAGGTGTGTTGCTTCCGTTCTGAGTTGTTCGGTCGCTGTTTCTTCAAGTCCAGTCCTCTTCGTGTATTCGTTTCATTCACGTTCACAATCCGCTGTCAGTCAATAATTTTCAATAAGTCAGTTTTTTTTAATAATTGTTCCACATAGGAGACCCTGAGGAAAATATTTTCCCTCAAGGCCGCTGTTTTTTTTGGGGATGCTATATGGAGGGTCTTTTTAAGGATAGGAAGGAGAGGAAGTTCTGGGAAGGATAAGGTATGAGGGGTGGGTAGGAATCTTGGGGTCAGTGGGTCCAGGAATGACGGACGTATGACTCCATCCCTCCCACTGCGGTGCAAGGCGATGTTCCAAAAGGATTTGGCTTGAGAGGTCACAAGGTCTCTCTCAACTAGTCTCTCCCGATCTAGCCAATCTTGCCTGATTACGTCTAAAAGGGATCGAAATGATAATCTAGTCTCCTTCAACGGAAGCAATCTTCCGAACAGGCCCTCCATTGATATGCTTGGTGTAACCCTAAGTGACCAGCTCAGGTATGGGGGCTCCATCGAAGCCAGAGTAAAGTTAGCCTCACAGAAACTGGGCGTACTGTATAGGGCCCGCAGATACTTTAATAGTGCACAACTGCTAACCCTGTACAAATCGCAAGTGCGCCCCACGGTAGAATTTGGCAGCCACCTCTGGTCTAGAGCTCCAAAATACCTGAAAAATACCCTCGACTCTCTGCAGAAACGGGCGGTCCGTTTGATAGATTCTCCCACCTTAACAGACGGATTGCAATCTTTAGAGCACAGGCGTCGGGTGGGAATGCTATCCTTGTTCTGCCGGTATTACAATGGAAGATGCTCCGAGGAACTAGCATCATTGATCCCTTCGGCACCGGAGCATAGTCGGGAAACACGCCAAACGCGTGCCCAACATTTGTACACGGTTGACATTTGTCACATGAGAACGGGTCGTTTCTTCGACTCGTTCTTATGTTCAACAGCTCGGCTCTGGAATGATTTGCCGGCCTCTGCGTTTCCTCCTTCCTACAACATGGGTCTCTTCAAGACCAATGTTCATTCCTTCCTCTCCACAAAAAGACCCTCCACCCTGAAGGAAATTATTTTCCTCACGGCCCCCTGTGTGGAGTTAATGTAAAAAAAAAGCCTACAACGCAATTGGAGGGCAGATGCATCTGCCGTCAAGATGCGGACATCCTCACCCCATGAACTCAGGCACACCTGCTAAACCACTTAGTTATGCAATAAATGGTTCCCGGGTGATGAACGTACCAACCCCCCAAACTAAGTAAAGTCTTAATTTTCGTGATTTGTTTTTGGGGTGTCAGGCTACTTCCTGTGTTGCGCTACTTCGGATCTGCCGATTCTACCGGATCTGCCGGATCTGCCCTGATGATGGACACTGCAACGATGTCCGAAACATTGGCTAAAGAAGGAGGTAGCGCAACACGGCCTAACACCCCAAAAACAAATCACGAAAATACTTTTGGCCGTGAAAAACTTAAAACGAATCAAAGTCATAATTTTTCACCAACTGGGTTACCAGCGATCTCTGGGTCCAGAATCAATTTACCTAACATCTTAAATTTAAACAGAAATTAAACCTGGTATTTTAATTTAAAAGCACTCTTTTTTAAGCAAATTTATTTTCTTCAAGAGATTTTGTATTTATCTCCATATTACTTCACCTCGAAAGCCTTCTCAATTCTGAAATGAAAGTACAAAATAATACAGCTCGCTGGTTCCAAAGAAACGTCGATAACATTTTCTACAATACATCTTTAATAAAACCCCTGGAGTATAGAAATTTCCCCAGCAAAGGCGTCAAAGAAAAGCATTTACTTATAAACGTATATACGTTTCCTTTGAGTCCGACGTTCGCAACCTACACACGTGTACGTCACGCACACACGTGCGCGTTTAGTGTGTCGGAGGAGAGAGGATATAATGAAAAAGAGGGAGAAAGGAATGCCTGAACACCGTCTTATCTGTAAACATAAAACTGTATAGACGAAAACTAACAATACAGGGGCGGATATAGTACGTTCGTTGTGAATTAGCGACACTTTTTTGTTTGTTTTTTTTTTCTTTTCTTAAATTCTCAAAGTACTTTGTTTAGTCATCAAAGTCCTTGAACACGTTTCATAACGCAAACGTGCTTATATGTGCTAAACTTAAAGGGGGACCATGGGTCCGAAAAATTTGAAAAAAAATTTTTTTTTTCGCTTTATCTTTTTTTTTACATTAACTCGACACAGGAGTCCCGGAGGAAAATAATTTCCCTCAGGGCCTGTGTCATCTGAAATGCTGTGTGGAGGGTATTTTTAAGGAGAGAAAGGAATGAACAATGGTCTTGAAGAGACCCATGTTGTAGGAAGGAGGAAACAAATGGCAAATCATTCCACAGCCGAGCTGTTGAACACAAGAACGAGTCGAAGAAGCGATCCGTTCTCATATGACAAATGTCAACCGTGTACAGATATTGGGCACGCGTTTGGCATGTTTCCCGACAGTGCACCGGGGCCGAAGGGATCAATGACGCTAGTTCCTCGGAGCATCTTCCATTGTTATGCTGGTAGAACAAGGATAGCATTCCCACCCGACGCCTGTGCTCTAAAGATTGCAATCCGTCTGTTAAGATGGGAGAATCAATCAAACGGACCGCCCGTTTCTGCACAGAGTCGAGAGTATTTTTCCGGTATTTTGGAGCTCCAGACCAGAAGTGGCTGCCAAATTCAACCGTGGGGCGCACTTGTGTATCTGCGGGCCCTGAACAATATGGCCAGTTTTTGAGAGGCTAACTTTACTCTGGCGTCGATGGAGTACCTAATAGTATCTAATAGTACTCGTACAATACGTCTAAAATATAATCCTTAAGGGGGCATACATTAATTATGTGAGCAGTTTTTCTTCCAATCTAGACCCCCCCTTTTGAGCTCACGTAATTAATGTATGTCTCCTAAGTTTCAAGTCAATCGGATTAAAAGTCTAAGAGAGAAATCCTTTGCCAATCCCCCGCCCTTTGGAAAATACCGGGAAACTTGAAACTTGAATCGCGTTTATCTCGAAACACATTTTTAAAGTCGGTAGGTACAATTTCTTAGAAACCAATGCACCGATCTCTTTGAAATTTGATACACTTCTTCAAAATACCATTGACCATGGACCAGTTTCTAAAGGATTTTTTTTACTACAAATAATTTTACAATTGTAATTTGTTAAAAAAATTTAATTATTTTTCATACAACCCTGCCAAAAACTCAAATTTCAATTTTTTGAAAAATCCTTCATTCACGGACAGTGTTGTATACTTATCTAATAACAGAAAAAAATGCTTTTTGATTTCAGATTAAGCTCAGTTATCCTGCCTACCGCGCGGACACTTTTTTAGGGGTCTCCGAAAACCAGGACCTACCGGCTGGATGTTTCGAATCTTTTTATGACAATTATTTTCAATATTGTTGAGAAGTTGTTCTTTTTTGTACTTAACACTTCGAATAAAATAATTCATATATTTTATTTTACAAAAATCATGAGAATATGCTTTTTTTCTTGGCTACTAGACTCATGTAACCCCTTAATACGAGGTGGAAATTTTAACGGCAAATCCTGAAATTTGATTGGAAAATACAATGTGGCGCCCGGAAACCAATTGAATTGCTTTTCGGTTTCGTAATTTTAGTTTTAAACTGCTGCGCGTCACGTTCTTCATGTCCTTCCTTTAAGGAAATTGCATTAAAATAGTGCCAATATGCCCTCGTGCGTGATGAGAAAATGTTTTCATTACTCGGTAAAAACTAGTAAAAGCCAAGAAAAAATATTTTATTATGAAATGCTCGCAAATAACTTATTATTATCAATTTAAATAATAAAGTTATTTTTATGCGTCATTAGAGAATGCAAGTTCCACTAAAGTACAAGGATTGGGCTCGCAACATCAAAATTACTAAGTCAATGCTGTCGAAAAGTAACGTTGAATAACAACACAGAAATTAGCAGTTATATCAAGTACAAAAACAATCGCATCCATTTGCAAACTGGTTTTATTATAGATTGATAACTTGACACCTCAAACTCCGTCTGGTTTCAGGACCTCCTGATTCAGTCGGCCTTGAGGCAGTATTCGACTGAACTTTTGAATACAAACACGCCGCCCGGTCCTACAGTTTATTTCGTTGATACGCACATATTTTGAATTTCTACCTTTTTTCATTTGAATTTCTATCTTCGTCGTATACGAGTATGAAGAACTTTGGAATAAATAATTTACTGGATATATATTATTTCTCACTTGCCAAATTTAATTTTGAGTTTGTGAGACAACAGCAAGTCTAGATGTACTGTGACGTCATTGGTCAACAGGAATAAAATACCAGGTTCGCAGAAATAACATACGGTAATGTGTATTAACTCCGCAGGGGCGCTATGTCATTATTTTATACATAATATATAAATTATAATATACGTCAAAACATGAACCTGGCCACAAGAACAAAATACACGAAGCACAAAAATATTATTTTGTAGGTTTTCCATTTGGTTTATTATTATAAATATGTTGTACGAGAATTGAACTGTGAAAACAGTTGTTAAAAATGAAATAACGATAAAACTTTTAAAAAAAAAAAAAAATGATAACGAAACCAACCATCAGAACAGACTATAAGGTAGCTACCCTGGCAAAAACGGGACAGAAGATGCCAACTCCTTCATCTTAACCGTGCCACGGGGGGGGGGGGGATGGGGCACAGGGGGGTAGAACGCGAAGCGGGTAATATTATTTAAATAGGGGTGCACCCCCCTCCTACCCCCACAGCCTGCCCCGGCGGAGAGGGCGGCCCGGGGTAGGAAAGAAGCAGGGGAGTGAACTAAAAGTATACACACTTTTGCACGGCGCTGCGGTCTCGCTCTTTCGCGGTTTGGCGCAGTGTAAAAAGGCAAGGAGCGTTTGCGAAAGGGGAAATATGGTTTTTATTACTTACAGACAGAAAGATATGGATAATGAATTATTTTAGGAAGAAAGATAGAAAGGCATGATGTAGGTATTGTAATGGCACTTCTTACACATGCGAGGAGAAGATAATGATCACCCACTCTACCTGCCTACAAACTGCACGGCAGACAAGATCGGGAGAGACAAGTTGAGGGATACTTTTCAACCTCTCCAGTGGAACTCTCTCGACTCGAACTCTTTCGCCATGCACTTCAATGGGAGGGTTGGATGCATACTTTTGTCACTCCAGGACACACTGACACCCAGATTCCTACTTACCCGTCATACGTTTTTCCTTCCTAGATCCTCATCTTCTTTCTTTTTTTTCTTTTTTTTATTTAGTACTTATCTTAAAAAAAATGGAACATGTTATAATGTTACTTTTCCTCCATTAAAAGCATTTGCTTGTGGATGGAGGAAAGTTTACATTTTAAATATGTACAATTTATACAGTCAGGTGTTTCACATATGTACAGATTCATAGTTAATATACCGTTAAAACACAGTTAAATCATATTGCAACCAAGACCCTTTAACTAAAAGATAAAATCATTCACATGTATTCAGTAATAAGTAAAATAGGTATAATTTTTATTGTGACATTCGTGTGGTGATGAGGGAAGCAGAAATTTTCCCGCTGGTGATTTCTCTAAAATGCTTTTTGATGGAGTTCAACAATTGTACTTTGTCATTAATGCTTCTGATTTCTACTGGAAGGTTATAAAAGAAGTATTTTCCTTAGTGTGTATAATGGTGTTGGGCAAAAGACGTGTTTAGTTTGGGGCACACAAATACATGGGTAAGTCTAGTACGATATCTTTCTCTAAATAGATCCTCCACAGCAAGTCACAGGTGCTGGGTTCGAGTTCATGATGTGACCGTGTCTTTTTCTGATTTTTCTGTTTCAGATTTTCGTTTGAGTTTCGCTAATATTGTCTTCATTAATTAAAAAAAAAAAAATAAATATAAGACATAGTAATTACGTACTGTGTAATTACACAGTACGTAGAAAGAACGAAAGAATAAGGCGTAATAATGAAATGACTTAATTTTTAATTAAAATATTTCCATTTGCAATGTTAGTCATATTAGCTTAGAGCTAATAAAATTAGCACTTTTTTAAGTGCACAAGTATCTTCACTTATTTGTACCACTAGTCGTCTCACAATTAGCTGATAACGATGTCGGTAATTAAGATTTAGGTATAAGACCTATAGACCTCTAAAATATATAAGACCTGAGAGCTCAGATAGACCTTTGAAAATGTTTACCTGTTAATAATTTCGATATTTGCAAAAGGTTTGAAAGTAATCTTCACGTACTCGTCCAAGAAAAACTTTAACAGGTATTATTAAAAGTGCTGGTTGCCCGCAATGATATGAAACCATCTAATTATTCAAAATCCCTTAAATTATTTTTAAAGGATGCATTACATATGTCGGTATAAACTGCTTTATAATAAAAGAGCTTAAACTGGATTCGTAACAATATGACATGTTCAAATAGAAACCAGGCCCTCTTCAGGGCAAATGTCCGGTTTTGACCGAAACCGGTTGAATTTGACCGACTGCTAAAGTAGTGTCTACATACATTACAAATGGTAAGCGTACACTGTGTACAATTGGTACTAAAATATGTCATCACTGTGGCAACACCAAACTACTCACATTGTATTTGAAATGCAAATTTGAGATTCAAATTTCTTCGCTTTCGGCGTTTGACAATGAAGTTATACGCAGGTACTGTTTTTTGTGTTTTTTAATATTTATAATTTAGATTTGTGAATAAGATTTCGATTTATTTTGAGTTAATATCTAATAAATGGCACTTTGATATCACATCAACATTTTAGAAAAAAAATCGTCTTTCTATGTAATAATCTATCTCGCGAAGCCCTAATGAGAATGTTTAAGGTGATACTATAAGAATTCATAATCACCTTTAACTTAGAATATGATGTAGAATCATTTCCTTTTTAAAAGTAGGTACCACTAAATTATTTTCCTATGAACCCTCTTGGTGTTGCCATTTAAAATCTTTTAAAAAATTGTAGAGTCATCAATTTTCGTTTACTATTAAATATCAGACTGTAAGTATCAACATTTTCATTCACTGTTATACATATAATGTTTTTGTTTTGAAATGAAACTTCTTTAGCCTCGTTATGATTTGAAATTCGGAAGAAACCAAAGTGCGTCCCTAAAATTTTTATTTGACCGGTTCTCGGTTCTAATATAATGAGGTAAATTCACGACTTCGCGCGAGCCTCCGATGGCGCAGCGGCGTAAATCGCTTGACTCTCAGCGCCCAGAGAGACATCCAGCGAACGGATTTTCGAATCCTACCAAATCCAAAAAATATATAAACATTTTTATTTTTGTCAAATCAATATCCTATCTTCAAACCACTTTAAAATAAAAGAAAGCGACATCTGGCGACTTTATAGTTTAACTTCTACCACGTTTGTATTGACTACTGTTACGAGTTTTCGAAAAGACATCTGCCCTGATGATGGACACGGTAAAGTTGTCTGAAACTGTGGCTAATGGAAGAGTAAGTGTAACACGGCATAATTCCCCAAAAATCACCATCAATGGTAGCAAGCAATAAAAGATTTATTATTAGAAAGCTTTAAATGTGAGGTAGAATACGAGAGAGTAATCTAATTTGATAATTACATGCAGATAATGCAAGTCCCCAAACCAAAATAATGGGAGTAATTTAAAACGTTGATAAAAAGGGTAATTTTCGAACACATTTTAAAGAAAAGGGGTGATAATTTTGCGGTGATTAGAGCTATTGTTTTTATCTTAATTCGAAATGGGCAATTATCTTATTTTATACTAGAGTTAGCTTACGTCTGTGATAAATTACAGGATATTAAAATTATTGTAAGATTTTTGATGCCAAAAGTTTCCTTAAAATGTTAGCCTCGGTTCGTGCCTTTCGAAAACCAATATTGTCAATTTTTTTTGAAATATAATTATGTATATATATTTTAATTTATAATAAAACTCTCTTTTTATAACTTTTGAAGATTATTCCCATCAATGTAATATTTCATCGAAGAAGAAGATAATAATAATAATCTAAACGAAAATATGAAAGAGAACAAGACACAGAAAAAAACAGAAAGATAATGGTTGCAAATGAGACTCGAACCCACAACCTCTCGTCTATCCGAGATGTGCGTTTACCAATTCAGCCATTGCGCCCTATACTTTAGTCAATATGTACATGTAGGTACATCCGCGCTTGTAAAAGGTCCAATCATTCTGAATTTTTTATATTATGTAGTTAGGACCTAAACCAGTATTAAAAAAAAATTGCAACTTCGAAAGTGCTGTGCGAGCGGCGGTGGACCAAAAAAACCGGGAAATTTTCGGATTTTTTTCAGTTTTTGTTCAATATCTCAGTGAAGGAAGGGTCTGACCGGTATAGTCAGCGTGATACTTTTAAATTGTAAATAACGCCATTTTAAAGACAGCACAGACCCTTGAAAAATTACGAATTCTGACTTTAATTGTCATGATTAACGTAAAGAATTTTAAACAAATAAAGACACATTTCCAATATAAGGAAAACAGAAAAATCTTATAAAAGTAGTACTCCAGTTATATTAGATAGGTACTTTTTAGCTTGTCAGAATTGAACAAAGACAGTTCTGATTTTGAAAACATTTAAATTCATAGCAAATTTCACACAAGACCAACGCACAGAAAACCGAAATTATTATGTCTGATGATTGATTGAACTACCATGGGCCAACCGAAGAAAAACCAAAATATTTGCAACTTCGTTCCTTCCGTGTGATGAAAAGATATTTTATTAAAGCGTAAGTTTTTTTTATCTCCACACAGGAGAGGCCCTGAGAAAAAAATCAGGGCCTATGTAATCTTTGGTGATGTTGTGTTTAGGGTCCTTTTAGGGACGAAAGGAAAGGAAGTTCTGGGAAGGAAAAGGGTACTAGTTCTGGGAATCAATATGACCAGAAGTGACGAAGGTATGCAACCATCCCAACCTACCACTGCGAGAGTCCGGCTTGAGAAGTCAAAATGTTTTAGTCAACCAGTCTCTCCCCATTCCTCCCCATAGTTGTGCAAAAGCATTCGCCGTCAAGACTTAGATAAACCTCACACAATGAACCCGGTCACCTCTGATAAGTTACCTAACTACTCGAGCAGGGTTTCGGTTATCCAATAAATAGCTCTCAGGGCGACGGTACCCACACCCGCCTCTCAATTTGAACTAGGTAGGTACTGAATAAAGAAATATTCTTCAAGAAATCTGCCAATGAATTATCACTTAATTTTACTCTAAATTAAGTGAAATATATTCATAGTGGAATATTGATATTAATCGCTCAGTTTCTATTGGTGAAAACGTTCATCGATGCAAATTTTCTTTGTTTAAAGTAAATACACCATCACATTTTCGTTGTGGCGAAAAATCTCGTTAGCCCCAGCCCATGCGTTCATAATTGCCCCGGCGTCGTATTTTCCCTTGGGGCAATCTTAGACAAAGGAAATTCTGGGAAAAGCTATTCCACATTTTTCAATTTGGATCAATAGAATAGTTCCGTCTCACTTTAACCACAGCGCATACAAAAACTTTGCGTTAAAGTAAAGCTCGCCGTCTCGCTCCTGCCTGTTCCTGCGGGTGGAATTTTGTAGTTTTTGAAAGCTCGGCAAGGAATTTGAGGAGGGTAATTATATCGAATATTTCGGAAAATTCCTGCCTGATAAATAAATTTGCACATACTATTTTAACATTTTTTTTATCACCTGCATATCTTTGTTGGAAATTCTGTTTTTATAAAATAAACATTGTCACCTAACTAATAATAATAATTTATATTGAGGGATCAGTAGGATTTAACAGTCCAGCTAGGAGTTCTACCGAGCCGAACCCTCTGATATGAAAATATCTGGAGTCGGTGAATTATTTTCCAATTTGGTCTCTAGTAGGTTGGCATGCTATTCTTGTATTATTTTGTATTTATTATACTAATAAAGTGCACTTGCGTAATGTGGATTGACTAGATCAGTGGTTCTTAACCTTTTTGGCTGGCGACCCAAAGTACGAATATATTTGAAATAATCATTTTTTTATTTTATTTTCCAGTGACAGGTACTGAAATGATTTGTTATGTAATTTTATACTATAAAATTACAACTACATCCTATAAAATTTATAGGTTGTAGTTGTAAAATTAGAAATAAACAACTTTATTTAAATGTTCTGTATTAAAATCAGACAATTCAGCATTAAAACCGGTAAAAAATTTACAACAAAATAATTAGTGACTACCCTGGTGTTGTATTTTTGAGCAAAGATCATGTATACGTGGAGTTATGTTTATAGAAAGTGCACACCGCATGTCATGCTGAGGATCCAACCTATTCCTGTATTTATTTTTCATAACAACAAGGCATGAAAATCTTGCTTCACATAAATAAGTAGTTGGGAAAGGTAGCAGGGCTTTTTCAGCTTCATTGCTCAGAAAAGGCTTCCCAGATAATTGTGCCCAAAATCTTGTGAGACTTGTTCTGGCAAATCTCTCTTTTAAAAGTGCATCACCTTGCATTTCGAGCAATTCTTCTTGTAATCCAGCAGAATCGTTTTCAACGCCCATTACATCTACCTCAAATAAATTTCTTACCCAACTGTATTTCACGATATGGACATTTTGAGGAATATATCTTTCCATTTCATTTTCAAGTTTTCTCAAATGTTCTAAAAAAATAGGCATGGTCTCCACGAAAATACGGTTGCCATTAAGAACGTGAAAGGACAATAGATGGCAGTAACACAGCCATTTAGTCCTTGTTCTGTGAGTAGTAATAATTGTGACTATTGACATCGATCGAGCTATCAATACGCGATTTCCGCGACCCAACCCAATACCTCTCGCGACCCAAATTTGGGTCGCGACCCGAGGTTAAGAATCGCTGGACTAGATGATCATTGATGGAAAAGTGTGTGGAAGGGTTTAGTTTTTGCCTGTGGGAAAGATTTAACCCGGACATATGTAAAGCCATAAAGTAAAAAAAATGTAACCACTTATCCTTCAATAGATTTTTACATATCTGTGTATGTACATCCTTTTCTATTTTTTAAACATTGATTCTGTTGACAGATGGTTTACCGCTCAACTATGGATTCAGAATTTCTCCCGGAATGCAGCTGATTTTCAGCATTGCCTCTATATTATTTATTATTTATAAACATAAACAAACAGTACATTAGATACATTGGTGAAAAAAAATTACGATTAATAAGTACATTTCATGGTGGGTACGTATTATGTGTTTCATTGTAGTGTCTTATTTATTGTATAATGGGAGGGTGTGTTTGTGTGAGTATGTGTGTATGTATGCATGTATGTATGCGCATTGAAAAATTTATATTATTGGCATGATGCTCTTTTTAAATTTGGGCAGCGAATCGGAGAAAATGTTATTGAACATATGAAGAGCATGATTGATTGGCGAATTAGTTGCTGCGTTTGTCTTGTAATTAAGCGTGTGGAATAGTTCTGTACGGCGTGTACGTCTTAATGGCAATCATATCGGATCCTTCATGCCGTGCCACTAAAGATCAGCAGATCAGGATTCAAAAGGAGCTCATCAGTGTTCTCTCCATTTCCAATATGATGGCTCTGGAAATGGGTAAACTAGAAGGTGCCCTTTCTGTGTTTACATCCAAGTGCATGCCTAATAAAACACCGTCTGCGCCCACCCGTTCCTGGAATACAGTCGCTGCTTCCACTTCTGATACCAGTAGAACTCAATATCTCTGCTTGCCGCTAATTACAAGAAATAATGCTCTTCCTGGCCCTGCTAGACCTTCAGTTCTCGTGTTTCCGGCCAACAACACCCATTCCAAGGACACCATGAAAACCCTGAAAACTGCGGTCAATCCTGCCACACTTGGCATACGAGTAACGGGTATGCGTGAACTGAAAAGTGGTGGGGTGATAATCCACCCTAGCACTTCTGCTAAAGCGACGAAATTGGCAAATGCTCCAGCTCTATCCGAAGCCGGTCTAAAAGCAACGATCGCCCCAACTCGCCTCCCTCGTATTGCTATACATGACCTCCTTCAAGATATTTCGTCTGAGGATATTATCTCGGCGATTCATCATCAATCTTCCAACGACACCGGTCTCTCTTTAGAAAATTTAAAATAAAACATATCTTTCTCTCATAAATCCGGCCCTCGCACTGGTAACTGCATTCACATTTTTAGAGTCCCTTCATCTGTTCGTCACTCTCTAATATCCCGCACAAAACTTGCCATTGACTGGCAGCTACACCGTGTAAGAGACTGGGTAGACAGCCTGAAATGTGGCCACTGTCAATTATATGGCCACATAGCTTCCAAATGCCAAGCAGATTTACCCACCTGTGCCCACTGTGCCAAAGTTGGTCACAACCGTGATGCCTGCCCCAAAAAGGACAAATCTCCATTATGCGCCACCTGCACTTTCTTCAGAAAAACGGCTTCCCACAAAACTGGAGCTCAAGAATGCCCTGCCTGCCAAGCTGCTGAGAGACGTGAACTTTCTAGGATAATTTTTTTAGGTTGAACCTGAAGAATCGTTCTATGAATAATTCCTTCTCAACGTACTACCAAAACGTTCGTGGCCTAAATACAAAACTGAACACTATTCGCTGTAACGTCAGTGTATGTCATTACGACTTTTTATTTCTTACCGAAACATGGCCCTCTGATAATGTCTCATCTGCTGAACTTGGACTGTTTGACTGCAACATTTTTCGTTGTGACCGTTCTACTTCTTCTGTGAAGTGTAAAGGTGGTGGAGTGATGATATGTGTAAATAAAAAATACCCTTGCCATATTCTAGAAACATCTGACAATGTCTCTGATCAATTGTTCCTATGTGTTATATTTGGTACCAAAAAGCTTGTACTTGGTTGTGTTTACATTCCTCCTTCCTCTTCCGTAGAAGTCTACAAGTCGCATACTGCTTCAATTGAGCGTGTCTCTAGAAATGCTGATTCCTTACTTATTTGTGGCGATTATAATTTACCTAAAATATTGTGGCTGAATGACAACCAAGGGGTCAAAACTCCCACTAGTAATCTTTCCCAACAAGCTATTGAAATTGTAAATTTTTTTGCCTTTATGAATATGTTTCAAGTAAATCCAGTCACTAACAATCTAGGTTCTTGCCTGGACTTAATTTTCACTAGCATACCTAATGTCATAGTATGTGAAGCTGATGTCTCGTTGTTACCTATTGATAAATATCATCCACCTCTCTCTATTAACATCACAATTTTTTTTAAATTTGAATCTTTGAAACCAAGTGTTTCGTATTACTACAAATATCTTAATGGTGACTATTCTAACATGAACAAATATCTTTCCCTGATTAATTGGACAAAACTATTTTTAAATTCTGATATAAATGACGCCGTATTTAAATTTAATGAATGTGTAACACGTGCTATAGATTTGTTTGTTCCCAAGGGATGTTACTCTCAACCCAAGTTTCCAAATTGGTTTAGCTCGAAACTTAAGCAGTTAATTATTGAAAAAAAGAAAACTCATAAGATATTTAAAGAAACTGGCAACTCAAAATTTTATCAAAAATTTTCTCAATTAAGAGAACTGTCTAAAATCGAATCACCCAAATGCTATAAATCTTTTGTAGAAGTTACTGAGACAAAATTACTTAAAAATCCTAAACAATTCTGGCAATTTGTTGCGCAAAAGCGTACAGATAATGATCTCCCTTCAAGTATGTTTTATCATGAAACTCACGCTACAAATGGTCACGACATCGCCAACCTTTTTGCTAAACAGTTTTCCTCTGTACATTCTGATGCTTCATGCACCATCCCTCCACTTAACTATGAGTATAATATTGACTTGAATGATTGCCAAATTTCACTTGCAGAGGTTTACCAATCCTTAAATAATCTTTCTAACAAAAAAGTACTGGACCTGATGGCATTCCAGAAATCTTGCTAAAATAATGTAAATGTTCATTATCTAACCCAATTTATATGTTGTACAATTTATCACTCTCAACCGGAACATTTGCTGACTCATGGAAAATTTCATTTATTCGACCCATTTTTAAGTCTGGAAATAAGTCAAATATTGGAAATTACAGACCAATATCAATTATATCTAATATTCCAAAAATATTTGAGTCGATAATTACAAAGAAAATCACTCCTATTTTCAAAAATGTTCTGATCGAGGAACAGCATGGATTTAGATCGGCGAAATCTACAACAACTAATTTACTGTCCTTTATAAATACCATTCTTAAAGCCTTAGAAGACAACACTCAGGTTGATGTCCTCTACACTGACTTCTCCAAAGCCTTCGACAAAGTTAATCACCGTATTCTCATGGCCAAACTTTATGCTATAGGCATTAGAGACCCATTGTTATCATTCTTTCACTCTTACTTGAGTAATAGAAAACAAAGGGTTAAAATAAATAACTTTGAATCCTTTAACATTGATGTAACTTCCGGCGTTCCGCAAGGAGCCTATTTGGCCCCGCTTCTTTTTAACCTTTTTATTAACGATATCATTAAAGTTTTTTCTCACACACGTTTTTGGCTTTTTGCCGATGACAATAAGATTCTTAAGATAATTAAATCCCATCTTGATTGTTTACTTTTTCAACTTGATATTGACTCATTTAATGATTGGTGCAAAATTAACTGCATGGAACTTAATGTTGATAAATGCAAAATTTTGTCCTTTTATAGAACTAAAAGACCTATTCAGTTTGATTATAAACTAAATAATGTTTGTCTCTCCACTGTCACATCTATCAAGGACCTTGGGGTCACTCTGGATTGTAAACTTTCTTTCCGGGATCACATTAATAACATCGTAAACAAATCACTTAAATTACTCGGCTTTATTCATAGAATTACCTCTGACTTTAAACATATAAATACACTTAAATCTCTTTACTGTTCGCTGGTCCGCCCTCACCTTGAATATGCTAGTGTCATTTGGTCTCATTTTTATGCTGTCCACATTTGTTATATCGAATCTGTACAACATCGCTTCCTACGAGGAATTGCTTGGAGGTTAGGACTTGAAAGAGGAGAATACTTGTATGATGAAATTGAACAAACTTTAAACATTTCCTCTTTAGAAAAACGTAGAAAGGACTCTGATCTAATATGCATTTTCAAAATTATCAACAGTATTACTGACACACTTGCTTTGTTACAACTAATCCAGTTCAACATTCCTTCCCGTAGACTCCGAAATAATGAATTGCTGTTCCTCAATCAACATTATACTAATTATGGATATCATTCTCCTTTATCCAGAATGTCGAGACTAGTCAACACAAATCAAAGCATTGGATTTTTTGGTGTAAGCCTAAATGACTTTCGGCAGTCGTTACGCAATGTGGTTTTTTAAAGTCTTTTTAAATCCATCTTCAAGCTACTTGTAGTTATCTTCTCTATGTACTTTTATATTATATGTATTTTGTCAATGCTCTTCATCTATATGTAATCTCCTTTCATTGTGATTTCTCTTTTTTTTCTATTCGTGTTATTGATATATTGTTAATTGGACTAATTGTCCGTAAATAAATAAATAAATAAATAAATGGTTTGTTAAAGTTAACTATGGAAAGAAGTTCGGTACAGTCAACGTTATTATTTAAAATTTTGTGTATAAATGTCAAATCAGCTACTGCTCGCCTTTGTTGCAAAGTTTGCAAAGTTATTGTTGAATTTGAACGTAAGATATTTTATAAATTTGTTTTGAATATGTTTTATGCTATCTATGTATACATTGCACTGCGGGTTCCAAATTAGCAAGGCATATTCCAGTGTACTTCTGACTAATGCAAAATACAACATTACTACTGTATTGCATTACATTATTATTATTCTACTTTCTATTGTGTAACGTCACTGAAGAGGCCAGTATGTGACGGGCTTGTTTGTTTGACTATGTGATAATGTATACCTATATCTGGTGAAGATGTTCAAATATTTTTAAAAAAAGTCGTAATTCTTTCATGATTTGATCAATTTCATTGAATTGAAAATGTCTCAAGAGAATTTTTATTTTATTTATTTATTTTTATTTATTTAGTACAAGATTTTACATTTACATACATAATTTATGAAATATTTTGACTGCCCAACGAGGATTCCCGATTTAGGACAGTCAATTGACATTTTAGTTATCCGTCAAGTCTACGTACATCGCAAAGTTGGACCAACAGAATACCTGGTAATCAAGAATATTCACAGGGGTAGTGCAAAGCAATACATTCCATGTTTCCAAATAAATTAAAAAAAAAAATAGAAAAACATAAATATATGGGTACGAGGAATAAAAACAAATAAAAAATATAGATTGAATTGTTTGGGTGTTTAAGTCGCAGAACTCCATCTAATTTTTTGAAATTTTATTTAAATTAAATTTAATAATATTATTATTGAGTTCTGCAAGTACAATAGTTTTTTATTTAATTTTTTGACAGCTTTTTCGGCTAACAAGGCTATTTTAAAACTGTGGTTAAACCACTTTGGGACGACTTATTGATACGAATCTAAATTTTAATTTCAATAAAGGAACGAATGATCCAATTTAGGATGCATGTTAGCTGAAAAGCGCTTAACCTTAAAAAATTAACGAAATCTGACTTCACTTGTTATTAATACTAAATTTTTTTTAAAAAAGCAATGAACATTTCAAACATAGAAATAAAATCATTTTCATGGTACCTGTTAGTAGCAGATTCAGCATTGAAAAAATCCGCACTTCTACTAATTTGGTATTCGGTCGTCATTTTAAATGATCACCATCTGATGTACTTTTATTATATTAAAGTAAAAATTTACTTTAAAAAGTAAAATTTCCAACTGCTTTTTTGCTTGTTATGATAGTGTAGGTGGAAACTTAACCCGTTTAATCACAGGAGACCCAAGTTGTCCCAAAATATATGCCGTTATAATAACAGGAGACCCAGATTGTCCCAGAGCGACCGTGCATTATTAAAAGTTAGATATCTCTCTTTCTGTAATGCGAATATTTGTGATTTCTTTTATGTTAGATACGGAAAGAAATAATGCTTCTCATTGTCTTAGAATTATATGACCTAAGTTGTTCAGATATTTTACAAACCTGATCAAAAGCGACGGTTAAATTTTGCGCCTATTTGTGACGTAACCTACATTTAATTTTAAAATAAAATTGTATGAAAGTGATAAAAAGTGAGGTGACAGTTTTTTTACAAATTTTGTTTAGAAAAGGAATCTGAATTTAAAATTTGAAGTTTATTCTATTTTAATTACTTTAATTCAAATATTCACAGGTATGCATTTTTTAGCCAATTTACATTTCCAATATTAAAATTTTAATATTTAGAAACAAAAATTATGATTTCTAATAAACATGAGGGAGCGGGAGACAGAAATGAAAGTCGTCATGTCGAAGTGGTGAGTCAGTCGTTTATTGGGCTACGTAGCAGATGGTCGGTGGTCGGTAACAAGATGTAATGCAGGGTGCCGTGATGAGATGCTGCAGGCGTGCTGTGTGATGGAGATGGTGCGGTGAAGGTCAGCGAGTTGCTCGACACCATGGCGGTGGAAATGACCTATCTTCCAGGCCGTTGCTCGACGCTTTGAATCGCGGAGATGAACGGTGTGTGGCTCGGTGAGCTGAGCCACCAGCAGGTAGTCCTGGCGAGGCGGAGCGTGTTTCCATGGCAGCGAAGCACGGTGGGGCTTTGGGGTGCCATGAAGTGGTGAGCTGATCCCTGGACTGAAGGTGCGTCAAACCTTATAAGTCGCGGGATGGAGCTGATCTCAGGAGCTGAAGACACGATGGGCCTTGTAGCTGAGACGTGGTGATGGACCTCGAGGAAGCTGCCCTGGAGCGTAGCGATACCATGCAGGAGCACTTGTGCGGAGATCTGTTACGACGAGCTATTGACTGACGGTTAGTGTGAGACTGAACTGCAGCGGGCGAGCGATCGGCTGCTTATATAGCCGCGGTAGAGTAACTACCTCGCGGTAGGTAATACGAGCCACTTCGGCAGTTGACGAGAATATTCGGCGCCGTACAGATATTGTACGGTGCTGTCTCGAGACCTTTCTAGGCAGGGGCGATATTATTAACGTCGGGCTGGCACGGCAGGCGAGAAAGTACATCGCGATCGGCATATGTAGGTACCTAAGCACGAGCCGGCGCCGCGCAAATATTAGATGTTTCTCGTGTCTTCTTTTGATGGCGAAGTCTATGATGTGCCGCCACAAACATATCGGAAATATTATTTTATCTTAATTTTAGAACAATTTTTATTTTTGTAGGGTTAAAAATGGAACGTAAAAGTACATAACGGGATGGAATTTATAAAAACATGTATAAACTTTAGCAAAAATGCCCAAATGCCTTAGGTATCTCAATTAATGGGTATCTTTATGAACGATTTTAAATGCTTAACTATGTTGAAGTTAGTACAAATTCGTATCGACAATAAGGTTCCGCATTAAGATTTTATTATTCGCAATAAAGTTAAGACTCGGCGCGGGGTAAAACGAATCAGAAAATTAACATTCCGAGGCGCGCCCAAATGGGTTTGAATCTTTGCTGAAACGACAGTAATTCTGTGCGGGCCGGGGTTCGCGTCTTGAATGTTAAATTCCCATTTATTGTTTATAACGAAATTCGCTAGAGGTCCCCTGGTACCTGGTAGTCTCACGTGCTAATTACGCTGCCTTATCGAGTACTAACTGGCACTTTATTGTTCAAATGCTGTTATTACCTAATGTTAGTTATGTTGAAAATAGCTTCATTTGAATGGAGTGTACGAAAAATTATTTATATACCGCAGGCTCATACATGGCGCTAATTTTACTATTTTACGAAAAAAAAGGCTTAGCAAATTAAGCTTTAAAATATTAAAAATAATTGTTTATTAATAAATAGTTTTGTCTGTGTAAAAGCGCAATTCTTTCAAGGAAGGCAAACCAATACATTATTTTTATTTCACAATTTATTCATTTAAAATAATATGTTGTTTATTTGTGGCACGTTCAAGAGTGGAAGATACTCTCAGTGTCGCCCTACTGTAAGACCACCATTCAGATTTGAAATGATGCTTGAAATGGCTTTAGCCGTGTTCAGTGATCTGAATAGTCAGGTACTTCCAAATCTCATTTTCCTCCCCACTACATTCAGCCTCAAACATACCCCGTTTGGGGATGACATTGTCCCACTAGCTCCAGACGAGAGCGGGAGCAGTTGGAACTCTTGCACGGTATTCACATAAAAAAATAATTTTTAAAAATTGATATGAATTACCGATACAATACATCTTCTTTCTCCGGATTAACTTTGAAATTTCACATAATAGAGAAAATCCCACCATTGTTGTATCTTAAAAATATTTAGATAAACCATTAAAAATAACAATAAAACACGAAATAGAGGGTACATTCAGATATATTTATTAAAAAAAATATACGAATATAATTCAATTTATCTCAAGGCAGTGTATTCAAATACCAGCAAATCCTTCTTACTCTCAAATTTCGGCATTATTTCGCGAAACTCAATCTTGGGACTTTTTGTAAATGATTTCGTAAATATTTTCTACAGTAGATTACAAAAAATATGGTAGGATTCATGGTAACTTTTATATACACTAGAAATAACTCCTTAAAATGAAAATTTTCAAAACTTTGAAGTGAATCCGAAGGAAAAAGATCGTATCAGAAATTTGAAACCATTCGTCGGTTTGAAACCATTTTGCACCCTTTTATCGCTCTTAGAATTTTACAAATAACTTTTTTTTTTAAAGTCACACCTTAAGGTACATGCGCAATCAAACATTTTTCTTAAGATAATTACATTAGGCCCATCTTTGTACCTACGAGCAGTTTAACTTTAAATTTACCCTTAGTATCGCCCCTGTGAAAAACCTGTCCTCACCCAACCCATCAAAATTTTCTCTTCTTTCTCAGTTTCTCATACCCCCATTAGGAATGTCATAGTCCCGCTACTGATTGAGGGCAGTTGGGACTTGTGTGCGATATTAACATTAAAAAAAACTTTGTTCAGTTGGTAGAGCTGTTGCCATGGCAGAAGGTCCTGCGTTCGAGTCGCAGAGGTGCCAATATCTTTTTCTTATTTTTCTGTCTCCAGATTTTCGATTGAGTTTCTCTAATATTGTCTTTATTTAATTAAATATTAATAAAAACTACCTAAGTACATTAACTTTACTTACTCTACCCATTTATCTCGTCTTACGTCATTCCATAATATTACATAATGCCATCATTATCTTATTGACCTCAAGTAGATACGAGTATTTATAGGAGGATTCAATGTATTAATTTGGTAGGTAGGTACTGGTTCCGCCGCCCTGGGAACCAGTAATTGGGTAACCAACACCTCTGCCATAGGTCATTATAAGTGGTTCGGTCTGGGGTAAGGTCTGTCCACGTCTGGCGGCGGATGCGTTGACCCACCTTCTACGTGGCCGGCTGTATAGCCGGGAGAGACTGGTTGAGGGTTCGTGAGCTGAGAGGACCGATTAGCAGCGTTTGGGACGCATTGGACAACTTCTCTAGCCGGACTCTCCCGGCCCATCGGCTTTCACCGCAGTGGGTTAGATGGATTCATTCTTCCGTCAATCCCAGATACAACGATCCCCGGCCTCCAGAATAACCAGCCCCCTCCCCTAAAATCATGCTGACATTTATCACATGCGAACGGGTCAGTTCAACAGCTCGGCTGGGGAACGATTTGCCGGCCTCTGTTTTTCCTCCCTTCTTCAATGTCTCTTAAAGACCCAGGATCACTCCTTCCTTTCCACAAAAAGACCCTCCATAAAGCATGCGCAAAGATGATAAAGGCCCTGAGGTAAATTATTTTCCTCGGGGCCTCCTGTGTGATGTTAATGTAAGCAAAAATATATATAAAATAACAGGACGTAATAACAATGTAGTCCCAAATAGCAATTCACGTGCATAATTTTTTTCAAAATTTTCAAATTAAACAACTTCCACAGATTGACAAACGAACTTATCCGCACACTTAACCTAAAAAAATTTACTATGAAATGCATCAAAACGTTCATTAAAAGTGTAATTTAAATTTCAGAATAAAACATGGCTCAGAACATTCATTACCAACAAATTTTCTATTTTTTGCGTAGTAAAAAATATAACTTTTAATAGAATTTACGAACGATGTGAAATCTTTTGTGACATTTTCACAAAATGAAAAAAAGTAATTATTTGTGAAATGAGAACAGTGGATTAATTTAAAGTTCCAGCACTCGCTGCGACTCCATCTCCAAAAGTTTGAATTTACTCTAGCAGATTTAAACAGATGAGTTCAATTTTAAACAATAATTCCTATTTTTATTACTTATATTATTTGTATTTTTGGGGGTGTATGTAAATTAAATAAAAAATACTAAAAGAAGAAGATCCCTAATACTGATAAACATAAATGAAATATGAACAGAATAAATAAATAGAAATATGAACACATAAAATATAAATTATATTTTAGACTAAATACATAATTAAATTCACGGAAAACTCCTACTTACATCCATTATTTTATTTGGGTGGCGGATATAGGTGCTACCGCCCCGGCAATTATTTATTGTATTACCAACATCCCTGTCACAGGTTACACTATGTTTAGTGATTTAGTTAAGAGTTTCGCTACGTTTAGTGATTTAGTAGGGGTTCCCGGAATCATGGGGTGTGGTTTGCCCAGGTCATGGCGGCGAATGGGTTTATCCACCTACTGTATGGCGGGCAGAATCGGGAGAGACCGGTTGAGGTAGACCTAAGCTAGACTAGATCTCCAGCCGGACTCTCTCGAACCATCGCCTTGCACCGCAGTAGTAGGGATGGATTCAATCGGACACATTGACCCCCAGAATCCTACACACCCCGATTTCGAATAACCTGACAAAATTACTTAAAAAACTCCTATTACCATTCATTATTCAATTTGGGTGGCGGATATAGGTACTACCGCCCCGGCAATTATTTATTGTATTACTAACATCCCTGTCGCAGGTCACATCAAGAGTTTCGCTACGTTTAGTTATTTATTAGGGGTTTCCGGAATCATGGGGTGTGGTTTGCCCAGGTCATGGCGGCGAATGGGTTTGTCCACCTGCTGCATGGCGGGCAGACTCGGGAGAGACCGGTTGAGGTAGACCTAACCTAACCTAGACTAAATCTCCAGCCGGATTCTCTCAAACCATCGCTTTTCACCACAGGGGAAGATATGGATTCATAAGTCCGTCAGTCCTGGACACATTGGCCCCCAGAATTCTACACACCCCTCATACCAGAACTACCTCTCTTTCCTTTACCTAAAAAGACATTCCCCACAGCATCCTCAAAGATGACAAAAGCTCTGATTGATTTTTCTTTCTCAAAGCCTCCTGTGTGGCTCTAATGTAGGTCCATTACTAGCGGAAAAATTAACTTGAACAATGATGGAGGACGTACGTAGGTAGCAGAGAAATGTGGGAACTCGACGCATTTGTCTACTCACCTACTAAGCGGTCTTACATACGCATAGATTGTTATTTTATTATTATATTGTATATCGATTTATTATATCGTCGAGAAGACCCTAAGATATTAAAACACATTAAAAATGACTGTTTTATTACAAGTAGTGCGCACAGTTCGGAAACACCAATTAAATCAAGAAATTTAAACGCAGCAGCGTCTGATCACCCTTGTATATTTTATTACCTCTGGCTCCCACCCCTCCCACCCTCAGCCTCCACCCCAACCCCCTCCATTCTTCATTATCTCTCTCAGAGAATCCTTGTAAAATTCAAAATGGCTGAACTCGGCGGTATAAATTGTAAATTTGAAAAGTTCTCTTCTCTACTTTGAGACGCGGCCGAGGGCTGTTTTGAACCCCACCCCACTCTCCCACTCAGACCCCCCACCGCCCCCAACTCGAAACTACCCCTTATATAATAATATCCAGGGATTTCTTGTTGGTACTTTAAGATTAAGAGGCGCATTTCTTGATAGGGATCACGGAAATTAGGAATGTTGGATGTGCGGATTAGGACAAGAAGAGATGGTGAATTTTCATTGAGATTAAAAATAGATAGGGCTGAAGTGTACCTAAGAACTTTTATTTTAAATTGCTTTTGTTTCCACATAAGTTCCATAAGATGATTTCTTAAACTAAGCTTAAGTGTGAGAAATCAGCTTGTCACAAACAAAAGAAAGTTAATACCTAGAAATTTTACCACCTTTTTTTGTCAGAAGAAGATTTTTAATCATGGTTATGTGTCCATGAATGATTAAAATGTATGCATTTATGTGAATACCTAAATATGTATAACTAAAAGACTCCAGATACTAATATCTACAGCCTGTACGTCGGACGAATATCTACAGCTCATGTGTTGAACTAATATCTACGAACTTCAGAGTGTTGACGAATATCTACAGAGCTAAGGTCGGACGAATATCTATGACGGTCCCAGTGTTGACTAATATCTACAGACTACAGAGCATAGGTTGAACTTAATATCTACAGAGCGTAGGTTGGACTAATCAGCTAAATGCGTCCAATAGTTCGATATTAGGGATTTTTACATATGTACTTCCATAAATTAAGTTTTTTAAACTGCATACGCAATATTACGTTATTCCAATATGCTATACATAATTGCAAATCCAACCTCTGCCAGTGCTGTAGATATTCGTCAACATTTTGCTTCTCATAGATATTAGTCAGCAGTTTGAGCTGAAGATATTCGTCAACACTTTGGTTCTCATAGATATTAGTCAACAGTTTGAGCTGTAGATATTCATCAACACGTTGGTTCTCATAGATTGCTAGCATTGGCGCTACTTGCGGCCAACGCCAAACCCAAAACCTGGAAAGGACATGCAATAAACAAGCCGGCGGCTAGCTCTGCACAGCCGGCGCGAGCAAGGTCCCTCTTAAACCCAGGGCGAGTGTTTGTGGTTCGCTTGTAAATTCCTACTCCCTTCCTTTCCTCACAATCTCCAGGTCTCCTTCCTCAATCAGAACACAGTTGTTATGCACGAAAAAGGGTTTATTCATTTAAAGGTGAACAGGGTTCTACAAAAGGCCAGCATCGACACTACACACATGGTTATTTGGCTAACTAAAATGCTATCGTTCTATCAACTCTCTCTCTACGCGTATATAGTGAAGTTAAATGTCAGTTCTTAGCACACAGAGGGAAAGCAAGGTTCATTGGTACTCACAAACAGGAGATAGGCAGTCGTCAGACGGGTACTGGTTAGGCGGGAGCTTCTTGAGCACAATGCACAATCAAAGTAAAACATCGCGAGTTCAGTTTACGGGGAGCGCAATCACGGGGACACAGTTGTTATGCCGAAGGTCGGCCGAGGAATGAATGCGGGGAGCCGCTCGGCGCTTGGCTACGGGCGCCGCGCGGCGCGGGGAGAGGGGGGCGGAGGGCCTGTGCAAGGGGTCAATTCGCTATTAGCTCGCACGGGAATCAATTCCGTAACGTAACACTTCCCCCCTCGCCGCAAAAAAAGCGACGTGGTAATGGAGCAGTAGGGCTAAGAAATCCTCTTACCCTTCTAGCACTTGTGCCAAAACAAAAAAAAAAATCCAAGAGAGGGGGGAGAGAGAGAGAGAAAAAGAAAAAGTTGCTAGCTACAAAATAGTAGAAACAAAAACAAAAGAGAAAAAAAAGCATGGTGAACAAAGAATTATACATGAATGTACATGAAAGAGCAGTGGCATACATAAATATAAATAAGGACCTGCTGGAGAAAGGTACAAGGGTTATGCAGTGATAGAAAAAAAATGACTCTAAATTGTATCATTGGTCTGTGAGCTAAGTTTGCGTAGCGTGGTTTGCGTAGGATGTTTGGGGTGTTTGAACGTTGCACTGAAGTTACAAGGTTACTTTGTCACAGTAACCTGGCCCGTTTGAGATTACACTCAAGGAACACTAGGGCCTTAAAGAAAACACGAAGACGAGAACGCAGGATGAGGCTTCTTGGTGGTGGAGAGGGTTCTACCTGTCACAGAGGTCAAAAAGGTAGCTGCTTCCGGATCCTGTGTGTGGGCCAGTATGACATCATTGAGGTACTGGAGAGTGGAATTGTAATTGGTGGTTGGTCCTTTATAGAGGAGGTGGTTTGTGTGCATGACAGCCGTTGTTGTGATGGTGGTTGGTACACTGGTTTGTATACAGTGGGATTGTTGTATGAACAATTGTTGGTATTGTTATTTGCGCAAGGGCACAGGAGCATTGGCATGATGGCAACAGAGCAATTTGCAAGGTGCAGCTGGAACATTTGCAAGATGCAGCAGGAACATTTGTACAATGGCAACAGGAACATTTGCGAGATGCCGCAGGAACATTTGTACAATGGCAACAGGAACATTTGCGAGATGCCGCAGGAACATTTGCACGATGGCAATAGGAACATTTGCAAGGTGCCGCAGGAACATTTGTACAATGGCAACAGGAACATGAACCAACTTAGAGCTGACGTGCTCGGGTTTGTTTGAGTGATGGTTTTGTGATGATACAATTCGCAACTACACGCACGACTCACACTAGGTTATGTTAGGTGTGGTCGGGTGCTTTTGGTACGTAGGGTTTGAAGGCATGGGACCTCCGTGACGGTAGTGAAGGCAGCATGAAGAGAGGCGCAGGTGTAGATGGGGTGAAGAGCTGCTGGTCTTCTTATTAATCCGGCGAAAAATTATTATTAGAACAAAATTCTTGAAGTTTACCTGCCTGGTAGACCAATGATGAAAAGGTTTGGAGAGAAACAAGGTGTGCATGTTGAGAAAGATTGGATTTGTTTGACGTGTAGAGAGAGAGAGAGAGAGACGGAGAGAGAATGCAACTACAGACTTATACATATTACAAAGGTACGTATTCAAGGAAGGTTCTGTTTAACCCATTTAGTTTTTTTTAAAACTAAATACATTTCCAAGAACACGTAGGTAAGGGTTTGTACGTATGACAAAATGCCACGTTCGAAAGAAGTTGGTCTTCCATGACCTATGCTCACGTCTATACGGTAGCATTTTTTCTACTTTCGAAGAACAAAAACATTGAGTACAAATAAGTTATGAAAAGTGGGAAAGGAGTAGGAAGTTGAAAGGATCCGTGTATGAAGGTTGTCCCATTTGACAAACGAAACGCCAAGTGCGTAACGCATATATCCCCATTCACGGATAATTTCGAGGAAGGGAAAGGGTGACAATTGGGAACATTTGAACGAAGAAAACTGCTGAGGACTCGGCTATTTCCGAAATTCGACCTCTGAGTGGAAGGTGAAACAAGGTCTACAGCAGTTATCCTGGCACATTACAATACCATTTGGTAGTGTAGGACAAAAGGAATACATTGACATAAAAGACGTGTGATCTACACTTGGTAGGTCACACAAACATGGGGGTAGATATTATTTCGTTCGCACGACTCATGGTGAGTATTGTAACGTCTTCACGTTTGGTGCACAGATTATATAAGTACACAGTTATAACAAAGCGGTTCTCATGCCAAAAGACACACGACCAACTCAATAACATTTAGTTAAGAGTATAAAGTAATTATAACGAACTTCTCGTATCATGGCGGATGTTTTGAGGATCTCTCCTATGATGGTAGATATTGTCACGTTTTCACGTCTCACGTGACAGGAATGAACGATTTACAACAAATTTTGCCGAGTATTGAAAGACAGTAACCCAATAGGTATTTAAAACAATTTAATGAGATAAATCACCCTCTCGATCAACAACCCTGTGTTGACGAGCAAACAATGAGTAGTTATGACGGACTCCCCGTGACGTGTAAAAACACAAAGATATTATGAGATTCGCATCTATAGCAGTGGATATTGTAAGGTTCACACCTATAATAATAGATATTGTAAGGCTCGCGCCTATAATGTTACAAAAGTTTACGTTCGAAAATGTGGGTCCCCATTCAATACAGACGGCGGTTTGCAATGATGTAATTAATACGGCACTGCTGTAGCTTAATAATTTCATATTAGCATACGTTACAAGACTTGCCAAAAGGCGATAAACACAAATTTTATTGAAGATCTGGCCAAGATTTTAAACTTCAAACAAAAATAATGGTACAATAAAGGACAAAAAAACTGATGTCATGATAAAATATTGTACCTCATAATGAAGTTGTATATGTACAAAGAACAATGTTAATGAAGGGACGAAACGTATTGTCACTTTTATAACAAATATTTTTCTCAGAATCCGACAAAATACGATTCTGGAAAAAAAAATAGAGCAATTGGGTTGAGCGCCATTCTAATTTTTGGAAAAAGAAGAAAAACCACAAGTAGCAACAAGGTTGCCCTTGAATTGTTTCGAATCCAGCGAATGTGACCTGATAGGTGTGTACATTTGGTGTATTCGAAACGATCCCCAATATACAACATTACTATGAATGTGTTAGGATGGGGTGAAGAGGAAAAAGAAAAAAGAAAAAACGGGAGGATTTCCTATTATAACAGAAATCGTCGCGACATTCTTACAATATGGTGCTGTGACCATAGTAGTGAGCTGCGGCAATGGTCTAAAACCAATGGTTATTATACAGACTTGCACTTAAGATTTTATATTTACAACATTAGGGTAGGGACGTACTGGTACGACAAAAACCCGACACAAAACAATTAAAAAAGGTGATATGACAAGATGAGGCGATGAGGTGAGAAAAAAACGCGCGGATGCTGCAAGAATTGTGAAAAGGAAAGCGACGTCTTGGAGCAAGAGTTTTCCGGAACCGTTGATGGTAGGAGGAAAAGGAGGCCCTTTCCCGAAGTGATCAATTTCAGGAAGAGGATGCATACAAGTATGAAAACGGTGCCCCAAGAGGTGCTCTTGTGGTACAGTAGGCAAGGCACGCAGGATGTACAAGAACATATAAAATTATGCAAAAAGAAAAAGAATGTACAGGAGTTAGGCTACCGTTGACATTAATGTGCCTTCGGGTGTAAGGATTACCTTACGAATGCCCATGTGGGTGATTATTTACATTTAATATTTACAAGTAACTCACGTCACTTATGACAAGAGTTTTGCCAATTTGATAACGCCTGAGAACTTGATGTGATAGAATTTACTGATTCCGTCACAGTAAGGCATTTTGGATTTATTCCGAGGAGAAATCTTTCTATTTCTCAGGGCCTGTAGTAATTCTTCCTTTCTTGAAGTAAAGACGTGCGGGATTATAACCAGCGTAACTTGAGGAACTTCCATGGTGTATGGGATTGTGTTAGAGTGACCTTATGTTGGAAAAAGTGAGAACTAGACTCGCAATTGGAAAGAAATTGGGCAGAGATTGACCACTGGGGACGTATTTTTACAAAAAGTTTTTGAAAAAAAAAACGCGTTTTTTATAAGTGTTTGGTTTATTTGAAAATTTGGGCAGGGGTTTGCCTCAAAAAACGTGATTTTGTGAAAAAATCCAGATGTTTTGAAAATTTGTTGAAAATTTTCAAAGTCCAAAAACGAGAAAAATTTGGGCAGCGGTTTCCCTTAAAAAACATGATTTTGTGAAAAAATCCAGATGTTTTGGAAATTTGTTGAAAATTTTCAAAGTCCGAAAACGAGAAAAAATTGGGCAGCGGTTTCCCTTAAAAAACGTAATTTTGTAAAAAAACTAGATGTTTTGAAAATTTGTTGAAAATTTTCAAAGTCCATAAAATGAAAAAAAAATTGCGCAGCGGTTTGCCTCAAAAAACGTGATTTTGTGAAAAAATCCAGCTGTTTTGGAAATTTGTTGAAAATTTTCAAAGTCCGGATATGAAAATTTCACGGGCCGGGATTCACCTTAATGAAACACGTTTTTAGAATTTATTCCGATGTTTTTGAAAAATGTTTGCAAATTTGCAAAAGTCCGGAAATAAAAAACGGAAACGAGGTTCGCCTTAAACGAACATGTTTTTAGAATATTTCCATTTCCTTTCCAAAGGGGGGTTCTTCAGAAAAGGAAAGAAATATTTTTTCTTTTATACAAGTTTTCGTGGAAGTATTTGTTTGAAAATTCAACAATGTCTTGGGGAATAGTTTTTTTTATTTACGTGGCTAGACTAGCCTGATTTGAGCATCACCAATTATTGGTATTTACACGCCAACTTCCTTTCGTCATAACAAGTTATATGCAGAAGTGTGCATACGGATATAATGTTAGCTTTCGAGGAATCGACGTCAACGCGAACTAGGCATTTTTCGAATTATGTCGTCTGTTTCTTTATGAAAGATGATAGGTGCGCAAGAAAAAGGGAGAAACGGACGACAGAAGTACAAAAAAAATGCCCAATTGTCAAAAGGTAAAAAGAATTTAATCCACTTGTTTCCCTTAAGCTGCAAAATATGCCGTTATATATACAGGCCAGTATTTTGCGAAATAGACCCCTACCCGCAGAATATGTCGATATCAAATACAGACCAGCACTCTGCGGAATAAGTTTATTAATAAAAACTGGTTAATTAACTTTCGGGAAACGAAGCGGGTAATTGGTTTATCATATACAGGATTTTAATTGTTGAATAACTTTGTTTTAAATATTTGTGTACATTTCCACTATTAATCTTGTATTTGAAACTAACAAATTTAGTCGGTCGACACTTGTAAACACTATATTATTCACGACGGCAACTTTCTTGGTTGAGCACTTTACGTAGGAATACCGGTGATAATGTTTTGTCGAGTGACGACTCGAAAATGAAGGAATCGTGCCCGTGATAATTTAAATTGCAATTCGAAGTTACAATCGCGCCGGGGTTCTTGATGGAAATGCTAGACAAATTGGGGATAACGAGACAAAACATTATACATTATAAAGTTTAAACAATTGCTGATTGAAGAACGAGACTGTGGGACCGTGAAGAGGGAGGGAAAAAAAAATGCCACACGTCGGGCGACAGTGCTAGCATTGGCGCTACTTGCGGCCAACGCCAAACCCAAAACCTGGAAAGGACATGCAATAAACAAGCCGGCGGCTAGCTCTGCACAGCCGGCGCGAGCAAGGTCCCTCTTAAACCCAGGGCGAGTGTTTGTGGTTCGCTTGTAAATTCCTACTCCCTTCCTTTCCTCACAATCTCCAGGTCTCCTTCCTCAATCAGAACACAGTTGTTATGCACGAAAAAGGGTTTATTCATTTAAAGGTGAACAGGGTTCTACAAAAGGCCAGCATCGACACTACACACATGGTTATTTGGCTAACTAAAATGCTATCGTTCTATCAACTCTCTCTCTACGCGTATATAGTGAAGTTAAATGTCAGTTCTTAGCACACAGAGGGAAAGCAAGGTTCATTGGTACTCACAAACAGGAGATAGGCAGTCGTCAGACGGGTACTGGTTAGGCGGGAGCTTCTTGAGCACAATGCACAATCAAAGTAAAACATCGCGAGTTCAGTTTACGGGGAGCGCAATCACGGGGACACAGTTGTTATGCCGAAGGTCGGCCGAGGAATGAATGCGGGGAGCCACTCGGCGCTTGGCTACGGGCGCCGCGCGGCGCGGGGAGAGGGGGGCGGAGGGCCTGTGCAAGGGGTCAATTCGCTATTAGCTCGCACGGGAATCAATTCCGTAACGTAACAAGATATTAGTTTGATTTTTTCAATTTTTGGAATTCCTGTAGATATTAGTAGACGCCTCCTAACTAAAACAGTCTGTCAAAATAGTAACGTTTCTGGAAGTTCATAATTCAGTAAGCAATTTTTTTTAAATTTTGTTTTGAATTTTTTTTTGTAAACCCCCAGATGGGCTTTTACATGTTATTTTTTTTATTTCACAATGAACATCTAAACGAGAAAAACAAAATCAAAACAAAATCGAAAACTAAATCAAAAGCAAAATTAAAACAACATCAAAAATCAAAAATCTAAAGGAAACAAAATAAAAACAACCTAGCCCATCATACAAGATGGAAAAACAGTTAGTAGTCTGGGAAAAGTACAATACAAGCAGAGGTATGTAGTTTGTTTAAGAGCCATTTACCAGCGGCCGAGAATTTAAATTTTGTCGAACGATGATCTTGTGATCGTATCCTTGCAACTGTACAGGGCGGTTCCGATGAGGAAGATTAATTAAGTGATAAGTAAGATTAATACCAGCATTTTAACATAAGAAGTTAATATGTTAAAATGCTGGTAAGGAACTTTTTGGTACTAACTTAAAAAAAAATTAAACGTCCAAAATAAATAATCAGGCATTTTTAATTTTACTTTAATGTTTTTTATGAATTATCGTCTTATTACTTATTATTTGTGGGAAACAATAAGGTAAATTTTTTTTTCAACAAATGTATTATTATATTATATTGTGTTATTTTGATTATTTTATAAAATTATTAACCTCAACACGAGCGAGTCCTTGTGGGGTTAAAAGCTGAAATGTAAACAATAATACCATACGAAAAAACAATAAAAAAATTAAATCTTATTGCCTGTAAATAATATTTTTTAATGTTTTATTTATTTGTACATCAAAGTTTGCAAATTACGTTTATTTTATTTTTGTCATATTTATTAAAAAAACATGTAATGTTATTTAATTGTAAAGTATTATTTTTTTTTTTTAATAAATCACTTTTTTTAATGAACATATGCTTACCTGTATTAAAAAAGGTACCGTTAAAAAATCTCTTCTCTGTAACGTAACAGTATATTTATTCAAGGGTTAGAAAAATGTAAAGGTAAGGGGGCAGCTGTAGCCGAGTGGTCCAAAGCGACAAGTTCGCACCTAGGGATGGCAAATCAATGCGCAAGCAACATTCACAGCATCTAATGAAGGGTTTTTTTTTTTTTACTTGAATACTGCACAAAAGTCCCAACTGCTCCCGTCTGGAGCCAGTGAGACTATGGCATCCCCAATCGGGGTATGTTGTGAGGCTGAAGATAGTGGGGAGCGGAAGGAGATAGGGAAGAGGAAGGTGGGGATAGTACCTGGCTATTCAGATCTAGTCACCAAACACGGCTAAAGCCATTTCAAGCAACGTTTCAATTCTGAATGGTGGTCTTACACCAGCGCGATACTGAGAGTATCTTCCACTCTGGAACGTGCCGCAAATATACTATATATTATTTTAAATGAATAAATTGTGATATAACACAAATTATTCAATAAAATTTATTTGCCACGCCGGGATTCGATCCCGCGACCTTCGGAGTGCTAGTCAAGAGCCTTACCGCTGGACTATGCCCGCCATATGTATACCTATATTAAAAAATGTACCGTTAAAAAATCTCTTCTCTGTAAGGTAACAATATATTTATTCAAGGGATGGAAAATGTAAAGGTAAGGGGAATCAGCTGTAGCCGCGTGGTCCAAAGCGTCAAGTTCGCACCTATGGATGGCAAATCAATGCGCAAGCAACATTCACAGCATCTAATGAAGGGAGTAAGGAGACGTTTGAATATTATCTGGTTATTCGTAGCCCGGGTTCGTGATTTTTTAAATTAAATTCAGTAACTTGTGGAAAGAAAACAGTAAGTTAAAAATAACTAGTAAAAACCGTTAACTTACATTAAAAAGTGAAAGTTTTTTTTTAAATTTGAAATTGGAACAGCGCTGTTCCAAGAGAACTCGCGGCGCTGTAATTATTCCAGTGAACATTAAATTCCACTCCACCAGCGTCTTACCACCCCTACTTCTCTTCTGCTTCCTGCACCCTGGGTACTGCCACCCAGCGAACCCACACCCCGAATGAGGGATCGTCAACCTTTTTAGGAAAATTAATACTTAAAAAGGGGAATAACTCCTTTTTATAACTATTTTTTTACCAAAATATGACAGCCATCATAAAATATATATAATCCTAGTGTCACGACCGATGCCGCGACATGAGACAATATCAATCACGGGAATTGGGCGATGAAAGGAATAGTCCCTTAACTTTGATGGCTTCCTCCACTGCTTCAAGATCGATCCTGGTACTTGCAGCTTCCAATAAGAGTGGCACAGGTCTCAAATACCGACACTTTAGGTTCATAAACTATGAATTTTATGCGATTAATTGCGATATTTCTACAGCGAGCTGTGACTAATGTCACTTCGATTTTTCGTCTGCCCAAGAAGGTAATTTAAAAAATTGGGTGGCAATAATGTTGATTTTTTCCATGTAGGTAGGAAAACGTCTTCTTCTTTTCTTTGCTGTGACTTTTTGAGGAAAGGAGGACGATAGAGGAATAAGAAGGACTTGGGGAATATGGATTTGGTTTTAAAAAACTGTTCCAGAAACAAACACCTAGATTATTAAAATATCATAACAAAAGTTACAAGCATCATTTAAGAATTATTTAGAAAACACCAATAGTAATAATTGGATAATTTATAGAGTGCCGTTTTTGTGAAAAATCACCTCAAGGACGCTAGGCCCTCACAATAACGTTTAGTCAAATATAAACAAAGAATAGAGAACTTATGTAGGGAAACTAGGAATCTGAGAATATTAATACCCTAGCGACTGTACGGTTGAAATTTGAGAATCTGACTCCGAGTGCAACTCTCGCAATATGGAAACCATCTGTTTCTAGTTTGTGACTAAGCTACTGTCGTAAAAGAAACAATAAATGAATAAAAACCTTGCTAAAATAGAAAGAAATATATATTTTTAAATGTATGAAATTATTCAAATTTGCTCCAAAATCCAAATTAAGCGGATGATTACGATGCAACGATCAAACTTAACTTCTTTTCGTATTTTTCCAATAAGATCTTACCTTACATACCTAAGCACAAAATAAATGCCTACTAATTGAAAAAAAATAAATACAAATATCGAGTCTTATTGTGTCCTTGTGAAATTTTGGTATTTACGTATAATTTCATTTTGACACCCTTTAGGAATTGTAATTTTGTAATCTTTTTTGTCTATACCTGAGTATTTATTTGTGTATACTTGTTTGTCTATTGTTATTTTTCACTTAATCCAGATGAAGAAACTATTGGTTTGGAAAAATGCTGATAATTTTTATTAAACAAGGTGTGTTTACAAAATGATTTGTTTTTTTTAATACTGAAGACAATATTAGCGACAATCAAATCAAAAAAATCAAACAGAAAAATCAGAAAAGGATGCAGTCACTTCTAGGATGTGGATGATATAACAGATAAAGAAGAAAAAGATACGGTCACATCCAGGAATGAGGATGATATTACAGCCAAATTAGAAAAAGATACAGTCACATCTAGGAATGAGGACGCTTTACAGCAAAATCAGAAAAAGATACGGTCACATCCATGAATGAGGATGATATTACAGCCAAATCAGAAAAAGATACTGTCACTTCTAGGAATGAGGATGATTTACAGCAAAATCAGAAAAAGATACGGTCACATCCAGGAATGAGGATGATATTACAACAAAATCAGAAAAAGATACAGTCTCATCTAGGAATGAGGATGCTTTACAGCAAAATCAGAAAAAAGATACGGTCACTTCCAGGAATGAGGATGAAATTACAGAAAATTCAGAAAAAGATACGGTCAAATCTAGGAATAATGACGAAATTACAGAAAAATCAGAAAAAGATACGGTCACATCTAGGAATGAGTATAATATTACAGCAAAATCTGAAAAAGACACGGTGACATCTAGGAATAATGATAAAATTACAGAAAAATTAGAAAAAGGTACGGTCACATCTAGGAATGAGGACGAAATTACAAAAAAAAAATTAAAAAGATACGTTAACATCTAGGAATGAGAATGATATTACAGCAAAATCAGAAAAAGATACGGTCACATCTAGGAATGAGGATGAAATTACAAAAGAATCTTAAAAAGATATGGTCACATCTACGGATGATATGTTTTAATTTTTTTTGTATTCACAACATCTACGTTAGCGATGCCTCTACTGCACAGGTAAGCTTGTAGTTTTCTAGAGATCCTATCTTAATATTTTGTTTTCTCCATGTATCCACAACAACACGTGACGTCAAACACCTTAATATTAATATTATTCATGTACTAGTGAGCGACCTCTGTATCAAGGACCCGCACCCCTAAAAACCGCCCGCAAACCCCCAAAAATCCCCCCAACGTCTTTTTGTCGTGGCAATGTGGCGGGGGCGGGGATTTTTAGACCGCCCCTCGCGGCCGGGGGCGGAGGACTTTATTTATTTTGTATAAATTATGACGGGGGGAGGGGGAATAAGACCTTTGATGGTGCCGGGGGGTGGGGCGCTAAGTGGAAAAGTGAGACGAATGTTTTCTAGCAAATTTGCTGGGTTAGAGGGTGGAATTTAGAAATAAGAATTATTAAGGACTCCATTGCTCTTAAACTGGATGCAAGTTAGCTGTAATATGATTATTGCAATAATTTACGCGATTGAAGTGGATAAAGAGATTAATATTTTTGAGCACATTCGCATATTATGTGAAGGACATAACCATTTACTGGATAACCAACACCTCTGTCATATTCGTTAATTGTTTTTGGGGTCTTATGCCGTGTTGCGCTACCTCCTTATTTAGCCAACGTTTCGAACATTGTTGCGGTGTCCATCATCAGGGCAGATCCGGTAGATGGGATAGGTCATAGGTCACACCATTCGCTATGATTTGTGTTTTGTAGGGGTGACCGGGTTGCGTATTTCCAAAACCTTTACCGATTCAGCCGCGGTAACGACAATTTACATTTTAAATATACCTACCTCTATATTGGTTATTTTTATCACATTGCAAAAACAAAAATTGTTCTAAAATCTAGATAAAATAATCTTTCTGATGGGTATATTAAAATGAATCATTTTATTTCAAAATATTTAAATTTTAATATTATTCCCATATATTGTAAATATACCTCTATATTGATTATTTTTTATTACTTTGCAAAAACAAATTTTTTTCTAAGATAAAATAATCTTTCCAAGGTGTACTTTAGAGATTAATAATTTTATTTCTAAATATTTAAATTTTGATATTGAAAATGTAAAGCGACTGAACCGGTATAGGTTTTGGAAATACGCGACCGGGTTCACAATAGGTCTCAGTGGTGGATGCATGGGAGAGACTGTCTTAGAGAAACCATCCAGCCAGCCTCTCTCGACCCATCGTCTTGCCAACTAGTGGGAGGGATGGATTTATATGCCCACCTGGACACACTGATCGTAGATTCCTAGACTAGACGTAGATCCTTGATTCCTATCGCCCCTCATACCTTTTCCTTCCCAGAACTCCCTTTCTTTCTTCAATTAAAAACACCCTCAACACAGTATCCCCAAAGATCTCGACGAGGCATTTCATTATTTTATTGCTTGCATCAACCGCCACTCTTTTTTTCGTCATCGGAATTTATGAAGGGATATACGGTGGCTAGTCAATAGATAGATAGAGTTTCGTTTTTAGGTGCATTAAAAACATTGTGCCATTGGGTTGAATAATTTACAGTAATATTGAGAATTGAATAACTTACAATAATATTGAGAATTGAATAACTTACAGTGATATTGAGAATAGAATAACTTACAGTAATATTGAGAATTGAACTTACGGTAATATTGAGAATTGAATAACTTACAGTAATGAGAATTGAATAATTTACAGTGATATTGAAAATTGAATAACTTACTGTAATATTGAGAAGAAAAACATGATCCCACTGATGCCACAAGAAAACTTTCATTAAGTTTTATTTTATATCAAACCCCAAGGAATTGACCATAAGTAAACACCGTTGCAGGATTTAATCTAAATTAAAACATATATTTTTTCTGTGTCATTCCAGGGTACCCATTATTTCACCTTACACAATCGAAAATCTCAGTTACTGAATGATCATTACTTTGCTTATTAACAAATATAATGGATATTCTTGATTACAAAAACAATATTTACTTTCTACCCATAACTTCTTATTTGCAGGCTTTACAAGTTTGTCGTCAATAGAAGATAGAGTGAGTAAGGTATTCTTTTACAACAACACATCGTCAATCAGTAAAAAAATCTGCTTGACAAAAATATATACTCATTTCATTTCTGTGGTGTAATACTCGTATTTTGTAGTACCAACTTACAGAAATATATAAGAATACTTCATTTGAACGTTCTGATTAAAACAAAGATGGTATTCATTTAAGATCCACCCCATGCTTTCGGCAAGAAAGGGATAAAGGTTTTATTTATTTTGTATAAATTATGGAGGCGCTAACGCTGAGGGATGAGCTCAAATAATTTCTGGAATGGGTGTTTTAGGGGGTGGGGAGGGGAAAGGAAACAAATTGGGAACAAGAGAAGGGTACGTGGTCTAAGGGAGGATTCTTATGTAATTGTATATGCACTAATTGAGACGTTTCTATTCTAAGAGCAGTGAGATCTAATATGTACGTTTAATTTATTATTCCTTCAAGAGTAATGTTGTGTACATAAGAATTACTTCAGATCAAATATTATGCCAGTTTGATGGAAGAGTATGCATAAGTTGGAGAATGAATGTGATTGAAGCAAGGAGTGTGTGAAGAGCAGAGTTTTGACGCTTTCTCTCAACCGTACCTACCCCTGAAATGAAATTGCACGGTGATTTTTTTATGTAAATATCACACAAGACATTCCTAATGGGATATCTTGTGAGGTTTAATAGAATGGGGATGGGAAGTAAATGATATAGAAGGTTTGGATTGTAATTTCATGCGAGGTTCCGAATCCAAATGAAGGTGTTTCGACGAAGTTATTCTGAGAGTATTTTCCACTCGCCATCTTTTTTTATTTATTTTTTTATTTATTACTAGGTATATTACAATTTTTACATTTTTATAATATGTGAAATATAAAAGAGATAGAAAATACATTCATATTCCTCCTCACTAGAAGATCCTGTGCTGAGGGAGACTATGCTTTCGATAAAGTTTTTTCAGAGATAAATACAGAATAAATCTGAGTGGAAACAATTTAACTTTGTTTGAACCACTTATATAAAAGCTAAAATGTATATCTATAATGGATAACCACAAAGTTATAGCTACATTCAAAAGTATAAAATTGGCAAGTACAGCCACAAAAGCTAAACATGTATATCTATAATGGATAACCACAAAGTTATGGCTACATTCAAAAGTATAAAATTGGCAAGTACAGCCACAAAAGCTAAACATGTATATCTATAATGGATAACCACAAAGTTATGGCTACATTCAAAAGTATAAAATTGGCAAGTACAGCCACAAAAGCTAAACATGTATATCTATAATGGATAACCACAAAGTTATGGCTACATTCAAAAGTATAAAATTGGCAAGTACAGCCACAAAAGCTAAACATGTATATCTATAATGGATAACCACAAAGTTATGGCTACATTCAAAAGTATAAAATTGGCAAGTACAGCCACAAAAGCTAAACATGTATATCTATAATGGATAACCACAAAGTTATGGCTACATTCAAAAGTATAAAATTGGCATGTACAGCCACAAAAGCTAAACATGTATATCTATAATGGATAACCACAAAGTTATGGCTACATTCAAAAGTATAAAATTGGCATGTACAGCCACAAAAGCTAAACATGTATATCTATAATGGATAACCACAAAGTTATGGCTACATTCAAAAGTATAAAATTGGCAAGTACAGCAACAAAAGCTAAACATGTATATCTATAATGGATAACCACAAAGTTATGGCTACATTCAAAAGTATAAAATTGGCAAGTACAGCCACAAAAGCTAAACATGTATATCTATAATGGATAACCACAAAGTTATGGCTACATTCAAAAGTATAAAATTGGCAAGTACAGCCACAAAAGCTAAACATGTATATCTATAATGGATAACCACAAAGTTATAGCTACATTCAAAAGTACAGAATAAATCATTTTCTTTACATAAAAATTGATTACGTAACAATTACACAGCGTAAAAATGTGACTAAAATTAAATAAAATTAACAATTTTGGGAACAAAATGTAAACTAATAACTGTTTTCAAAAAATTTGTGAAATAATTATTTTGCTTCCATTGTAAATATCTGCAATTTCTGCGTCTTGGTTACCTATGCGTAGTGAAACATGTATAGTTAGTGTGACTCTATTATTTATTTATTTATAAGTACATGTTACATAATTAATACATTTACTTGAGAAGATACATTAGGTCACCATACAAGGCAGCTCCCTGAATCATGGTGACCAACGGAGGGTAGTTATTTTGAAATGAAGTCTAGTAAGTGTAAACGTATTTAAGTAAAATTATAAAAAAAATTATAAAATTGGTAGAAATGTTTCCAATAACTCACAAATTGCCAAAGTTGCCTCGAAAATAAAGACAAATAAGTAAGGTAGCTGTTATGTGTACATAAATACACATATATGTACTCACATAAACATGTATTTATGCATACCCACACATATATGTATATTCATATATATACACATATAAATATAAAATGAAATCAACTGAAATAATGTTGTAGGGCTGTCAATTGAGGAATTAATGATTTAAAAAGAAAAATGACATCAGATACCAGCTGTATTAATTATGCCACTTCACGGTTGGGTACGGTTTTTTTTAGTAACTGGTATAAGTAGCTATCATCACTTACCACTCTACTGTAATACAAATAAGAACCCATCTTAAAGTTTACACACATATATATACATATATATGCACATATATTATAAGTTATATTGTGCACATTGATCCCATTAAGATTTGCCTAAAATACAAGGCGTGCAGATTACAATCGAATAATTTTATTTCCTCTTCGTGAATATCGCTAACAGCATCTAAACTTAAAACTTCTCTTAACTCCCCCAAAGTTTAAGTGAATAATTCGCGATGTACAGCGAACAGGGAACTACCCCTCCGAACCTAGAAAGTGCTGTTCTTGAGGATAATTTTTGATTCATTGGCCTTCCCGCCTCTAGAGCAAGGATGATATTGAAACAACGAAATTTTGACACAAAACATCGTTTACTAACTGAAAGGTAAAAAGTAATTTTTTTTTTTCAATTGGACTCATTTAATGAAAATTCTAGCTTTATATTAGGAATAACCCGGATAAAATTTAACGTCATACAGGGAATGAAATCGGTTAAGATTTGTAGGGTCCTTCTTCAACACTCCACGAGATTGAACTATTGAGTTTTATTTACAATTTTAGGTTAACATGACACGACACATTTAAATGCGACAAATTAGTTGTGTAGAGCCCAGTTCCCCGTTCAAAAGAACGAAAGGCAAAAAGTCATATTTTTTATTCGATTATTTTACAGAAAAAGAGAAAGAATCTCGGGGAAACGGCTCTTTTATGAAAATCAACGCACCAACACATCACGACATTATAAAGGCTTTTTGCAAGAAGCGACATGTGGACGAAACAGCACCCTGTTTTACCGTCACATAGTCTGTCGGTACATAAGAGCACTCTTAGTGAAGGCTCAAACCTTTTAAGACGAATAGAGGGCAGTAATTTTACAATAATAATTTAGAAGTAAATAAAAAATCTTCAAGAATACCGTGTCAGGTGAGAATGCTGTCCCTTTTCTACCAGATTTTAATGAAAGACGTCCGACGAACTAGCGTCATTACTTCTTTCACTCACCGGTGTGTAGTCAGGAAACATTTGTACACGGTTAACATTTATCGTTTCCACGTGTCGTTGTTGCGTTCAACAGTTCAGCTTTGGAACGATCTGCCAGAAACTGTGATTCCTTCCTTCCACAACATAGGTCTCTTCAAGATTTTGACCGGTCGGTGGCTGAGTTTGGCATCACGTTCAAGTCCCACCGCGTCGCGTCGGCAAAACGTACAGGAAGGATTTTGACCAGCGATTCCTCGGTCATTAGAAGTTAAATTTTTTTTTTTCAATTAAAAACAAAAAAATGTTTCTATCTTTCATCACCACTGATCACACTGTCACACATCGCAACGAATTACGTGATACGTGCTATTTCTCATCTGTCCGGTTTTGCTGGAACGAGACGGAATGCACTGTAGCACAGTTGTCCTAAAAACCAAAAACTACCAAACATCGTAATCCTTGTATATATTTAATAAAATTCATCCAAAGAGCACAATGTCAGTATATCGTTTTCTTAGCTCATATCAACTTCATCGATGCTTTGCTAACATATTCAAATTCCACCCCTGGCTCTTTGGAACGGGGAGGAAATTTTGCTTTCCAAGCGCCAAAGTTCAGAAAACGACAGGGGTTGCTAAAGAAGGCTTGGCGGGCGGGGGCGGGAAGAGGAGGGGTGGAAGGGATGGAAGCAAATATGAAGAAGGAACTCATTAAGTATGTAAGAACGAAGGAATGAGATATGGCAGAAGATTGCTGGGACGTATTTAGGGAGAATTAATTGCCAGAAGCGGGAGCTATGGTGTAAATAAAGTAATATCTTAGATACTTTAGGGGAGTTTCATTAAACAAATTTTAGTTATTTATTAATTTATTAATAATTGTTTAATTATATAATAAGTATTATTTTTTACAATTTAAAATTTAACCTCTCTAGATAAGCCTGTGTTGAGGTTAATAATTGTATAAATAAATAAAAATAACACAGACATTAAAAGAACAATATTGCCACGTTAATGATTCTTACAGATAATAAGTACCTACTCCTGAAGGAGGCTAGTAATTATAATGTAAACATGTAGGGCGACCAATGCTTTCAGCTTCGCAAATACAATAATAATATCCCTTGATTTTCACGGGTCTGCGCTGGTATTTAAATATCATAGTTCACAAACATATGATTTTCATACCATTTTGGCTGCTGTGTTATTGGCTGAAAAAATACATGTCCCCACTGGCTAAAGGACGATCTTGAAGAGTAAAACATTTCAAAAGTAGACACTTTTTTATTTAATTTGTTCTTCTTTATTCTTTATAAACGCATTCTAGATTTTAACTGATTTTAGGTAACTGATAACTGACAAGCACGGGAACTCGGTTCGAATATAATACGATAAATCCAAGGTCCCACGCAAGTCCCCTTCAGTGTAGTTGTATAAAGCGCCTGGCGAACCTTTGCAAACATTCAGCCAACGCGACGAGGGATGGAATCCTACGAAATCCAAAAAAATAAAATATCTGTAAAATCAAAATCCAATTTTCAATTCCATTCCAAAATAAACAGGCAAAGAAAACACAAAAGAAAGCGACATCTTGCGACTCCGAAGAAGAAAACACAAATTCTAATAAGATGACCAAATTTATAGGATTAGGTGTATTGGAATTCGACGACAAAAATGTGGAAAAATAATCCTTAACATTAATAAAAAAAGTCCTTCGTAGTCTCCCCTTGTCAACTTTAGTTTTCTGAAGGTTTCACTTCTACCGCGTGTGAATCGCACTCTGATGTTTTTTTCAATTGTATTATTTTATCATGGTCCCGTTGATCACGTGATGAATAACAACAGAAAACAGAATTTTAATATTAACTTTTAAATTTGATGAATTCTTCAAATTTAGTGAAACCACCCTTTTAAGTTTGTAATGGACCTTCAGTATGATCGCGGTAATCCGACAAACGTTTTGCAGGGCGATGTCGGATTACCGAATTTGTCGGATTATAGAGTACTGCCTAAGACCCTCTATAGTCCGGAATTTTTTGAATAAGAGTACCTTGTAATCCGACAAATTACAAATCAAAGAATCTATTTGAACTACGAATCATACCACATACTACTATTACGACATACTATGCACACTCATATAAATAAACTACGACAAAGAGCAAAAACCAAATTCTCCGTTGAGTTCTTTCAACGTTTTTTCTAGAGGCTGGTCCTAAGATACGGCTCTCAGAAGAAGGTTTTTCTTGTAATCTTGCTTGACAAACTGAATAATATTCTGATTCTGATGTGTCGGATTACAGGAGGCGCCGGATTAGTCAGGGGCCGAATTACCGCAGGTCCACTGTATTTGTATACGTAAGTTCCTGTTGACCAATACAAACTCGTTTCTGACGCAACTTTTACATAAAAAGTGTTTTTAAATCAAGATAAGTAAGTATTATTTATTTATTTATTTATTTATTTATTTATTTAAACGCCCATTGGGCTTTTACATACATTGTTATAAGTATTATTACATTAACTATATGGCATATAAAAGTTTAAGTACATATATGAATAAAATAATTATTATATGTGTAGTATAGTATATAGTATATATATATGTAGGATCACAATTTAGAAGTAAGCACGTATGCAGTGCGATGCACTCGATATTTGCATGACTCATGGTAACCCAACATATTAGTTTTTAAAATAACTACTAAACTAATTATGGAATTTGTCCAGCCCTGTCCCGTTCTCGCTGTTTGCGAAAGTAAACTTTATAAAATGTCTACGGAGGCAAGTTCCCAACAGCTGCGAGGTTGTATTCAGGGTTGGGCAAACTAACTTATTACAGGCCCGGTACTCCATCAATAATTATAATATTTCCTAAGCATTTTCCAAGAAACTAAGCAACTAACCGTCCTCATCCCCAAAATAATTATAATAAACCATTTATTAGATAACCATCACTCCTGCCATAGGTCTTCCCAAGTGGTTCACTACGTTTGGTGACTTAATAGGGGTGGGGTTTGTCCGGTTCTTGGTAGCGGATGCGTCTGCCCACCAACTGCGTGCAGGCCAAAATGCTAGAGACTGGTTGAGGGAGATTTGACATTTAACCTCTCCAGCAGGAATCTCTCGGAACATCGCCTTGCACCCGTCATGCCTTTTTTCTACCCAGAACCTTCGCTCCTTTCTTCCCTAAAAAAGACCCTCCACACAGCATCCCCAAAGATGACACAGGCCCTGAAAGTTTTCTTCGGGGCCTCCTGTGTAGAGCTAATCTAAAAAAAAACATCATCATCATTATCATTACATTACATAGTATAAAATGAAGTCGCTCAAAATGTATGTGCGCGTTAATCTTTTAAACTACGAAATGGATTTTTATACGGTATTCACGAATAGATAGAGTGATTGAAGAGGAATGTTTATATGTATAATACATGTAAATTGTATTAGAGAAAAGCCGAGAAATTCAAAGAAAACATATTTTTGTGCGATTTAAAACGGCTGGCGGGCCGTACTATAGTCACTGTTGAAATTCGTTCTACGAAAGAAATTGGAAAATAGATGTCCTAGAGTAAGTAGGTATTTGATTTGAATTATTTTATTTGATGAAGTCGCTCAAAATGTATGTGCGCATAGATCTTTTAAACTACGCAACGGATATTCATGCGGTTTTCACCAATAGATAGAGTGATTCAAGAGGAAGGTTTATGTGTATAAAAACATGCTTATTATAGTAGAGAAAAGTCTAGAAATTCAAATATTCAATTCAGGCATCAGGCATCAGGCAGCGGGCAGCTGGCAAGCGGGTGGTGTGGATTTTATAAAGGTTGGGTAATGGCGTTGTGTTTCGTTAGCCACAGCAACGTGTGGCCGGGTCTGCTAGTATTTTATAAGCAAAACATGAAATATTCGTAATAATTAAATATTTAGTAATAGCCCAATTATAAAGCTCTTATTAACTCTTATTTAGCGACAACAGAGGGTGTATGACTTTTTTGGCCTCTGGAGTTTTTACCTCATTTTGGCGAATACCCTCGATGTTTTTTGGTCGATTTTTCGCTATGTTAGGACTCTCACGACAGTTTTGTTGGAAGATCATAATTTATAAAAAAAAATATATATATATATTTTTTTTTTATTTCATCGGTGGGGTTTTTCATGTTATTTTTAATTTATTACAAAGAACATCTAAATAAGCACAACAAAATAGAAAACAAAATCAAAAATAATGTCATCTAACAGATATTATCCAAGTCCATATTCATTTCTTGATATTTTTTGGATAGTTATCAGAGACTATTTTTTCACAACATCACAATTATTCAACTAAGTGCGTATTGCAAAACAGCACCATTTGAATAAAAATACATTTTTAAAATAACAGCTGGACACAATATCCAAAAAATAACCTGTTTACCAATACAATCCGTTACATCATATCTTTGAGGACAATAAAAACTAGATTACCCCTTCAATAACCGGCGTCCTAAAGCCGACCGGTCACTCAGGGGTCAGAAACACCCCATCAGTCTGATCTACTCGTCCATTCTTATTGCCTCTTTTCACAAAAGACAACGGGTTTTGCTTCCCAGGGCTTCCGTGGGAAGACGGTCAACGAGTTCGGTTGATTTTATCCACGTTTAACGGTGTGTCCGGTTTTGGAGACGTTTTGATTTCACGGGGGTTGAAAAGGACGTTTGACCAGCGGAGGGTTGAAAAGTAATCTTTAAAATTTTGTTTCTTATCATAAAGTTTCGTTATTGCCGGTATATAATTTTTTTATGTTTTTTTTTATATATTGTGACGGGGTTACTGAAATAAATGTTTCCTTATCGGTTTATTATTTGTATGAATATACTTATGAATTTATTATATTTGAGAGCAAGCGAGACAGTATGCTTGCCGGATCTATAAAAGGGATTTTTTTTTTTTTTTTAAGTTTCTTTATTCAATGAAGATTTTTTTTTTTACAAAAGTTGGGGATTTTTTGACCACCATGCTAGGCACATGCCCGTGTTGTGGTGGTCGATTTTTTATACAGTAAATAAATATATGCAATATAATGAACGTGTGAGAGTATTAAGAAAATATATACATAAAATAATATAATATTAAAGAATATTATAGAATACAAAATAGTACAAAAGAATTTAATTTAAAAGAGTTACGAGTATAAAATCAAAGTGAGTACTATAATGGTAAGCACATGTCTTCAAATCCGGCGAATTACATTGTACAACTGTGCAGTAAGTATGGAGTATATTGTATAGTTGTTCGTGTTTCAGTCCGGCGAATACTAAATTATAATTATTGTTACCATGGTTTATTGCTGGAAAGTACATATGGAACTTCATCGGATTCAAAACACAGTGGTGCCAAACAGTTTTAAGTAAATAGTAGTATTGTAAGCTTTCAGCTAATTATATTATAGTAATTACATATAGTTCTTTACAGACTCAATATTTTTTATAAAAAGTAACTAAAACTTGAATATTCAATTTCGTCGTGGAGCTGGTGAAATAAAGCCAAGAAACAAAGAACAAAAAAATAAAAAATAAAAAGGCTTGGAGTGGAAAGGGCGAAGAAGTTTTTTTCTTTTCTCCCATTTTGATAAAAAAAGTTATGAGCTTTATTATAATTTCACAATGAAAATAGAATAAGATGATAGTAGATAAAGTGATAATAAAATAAAATAATAATAAAATAAAATTATGTTTTCTTCCAAATAATTGAAGTAATATGGTATATTATACAGATCACATAAATAAAAGCAGTTTAGACAAATGTTGACCTTTATAATAAAATTAGACATCTATCCCTGTATAAGCAGAAAATGTTAAGTTAAGTTAATTAAGTTGGTTTAGGTAATCAAGTTAATTTAAGTTAATTCAAGATAGCCTAAATTAATGATGTGAGGCATTCTTTAAAATAGTTCCTTCCCTTTACAATTAACCAGTTCTGAACACTTGTGATATAACTATCGCCAGTTTTCAATTTCCTGATATCAATATTCAGCGAATTGAACATTTTGGGCGCAATGTATGAGAACTGGCGCTGTGCGAAGGCTGTTTTTGTTGGAGGAATTATGCATTTTAGTTGGGATGAGTACCGGGTGCGAACTGTTTGTTGTGTTTTTTTCATCAAATCCTTTTTCCATATGTATATTAGAATCGTCTTTATGTATAATTGTCGAATATCTAATACTGTGAGTTTTTTAAAGAGTGGTTCTGATGGGTGTGATGGGTTACATTTGAATATTATCCTTAGCAATAGTTTTTGTATTAAGACCATGGGATGAAGAATTGATGTTGCACAACCTCCCCATCCTATAATACCGTATGTAGCAATTGATTGAAAGAGTGCAAAGTAGACACATCTTAGAGTTTGTAGGTTAAGGATAGACCTAAGAGAGTAGAAAATGTAACATAATTTGCGAAGTCTTTTTGTTGCAGAATTTATGTGTGTCTCCCATCGTAATTGATTATCTATGATAACTCCCAAGTACTTAATTTCGTTTGATAATTTTAGGTTATCGCATGAGCAGTTTTTGTGAGGTGATGTAGGTGTGTTAAGGTTCTGTGAACATGAATGTATGGTAAGTTTTTGGCAGTTTTGGGGGAGATTTGGTTTACGTATGGATAAAAGTAGATACTTTGTTTTATCTATATTAAGTGTTAGGAGGTTGGAATCTAACCAGTTTTTAACTAAGTTCATGCCATAATTTGCTTTTTCAAAGGTTGAATTTAAGTCTTCGTCATCAAATACGATAACCGTGTCATCGGCAAATGATATAATAGTGCCACCAGTATTCAGATTGCATAACGTGTTAATGTATATTAGAAAGAGAAGTGGGCCTAAAACACTGCCTTGGGGCACGCCATATATGCTTGGTAAACTTGTACTTCTATGCTGTTTGGCCGAGGTGATAATAGTTGACTGGGACCTGTTTGTTAGGTAGCTCTCAAACCATTTAAGGGGAGTGCCTTTTATTCCTATCTGCAGGAGTTTTTTCAGAAGTATGCGGTGAGATACAGTGTCAAAGGCTTTAGCTAAATCCAAGAATACAGCGAGGGGTTTGCGACTTTTATCGAGTTTGTCAGAAATAAATTTAGTGAAGTTTGCAATTGCATCTGAGGCACTACGACCTTTGCGGAAGCCGTATTGATTATTTGACAGGATTTTATTATCTTCAAGAAACTTGTAGAGTCTTCGTTTAACTGTTTTTTCAATTATTTTTGAAATCGGACTCAGTAAAGATATTGGTCTATAGTTATTTACAGATGATCTGTCTCCTGACTTAAAGATAGGTATAATGGTTGAATGTTTTAGGGTGCTTGGGAAGAGGCCAGTTAGAAAACTTAGATTTGTGATATGTTGGAGGGGTTTACTGATGATTGGCTTGAGATGTTTTATTAGCTTAGTGGATATATTGTCGATTCCCGTGGAGTGTGTATTTTTGAGTGTAGAGATGATTTCAGTGATTTCTTGTTCTGTTGTTGGAGTGAGGTTAAAAAGGTTATACCTGAGATTATCGAGAGAGATATTATTTGCAAGGTTATCTTCAGCTGTTTTATTTTTTTTAGGATATTATTAGCTAGGTCGGATCCGATTGTGGAGAAGAATTGGTTGAAATGATTTGTAATTGTTTCTGGGTTTTCGGTCGTACTAAATGTTTTATCTGCGATGGTGATCTTATTTATAGGTGTGGTCACTTTTTCTGTGTAACATATTTCTTTGATAATATTCCAGATTTGTTTATTATCATTAGCAGCTTCATTTATCTGTTTCCCATAATAATCTTCTCTGGCCGTACATGCAATTTTTTTACAAGCATTTCTGTATCGTTTATAGAATAATAGAGATTCGTAGTCAGTGGGATTATTTTTACAATATTTATGAAGTTTGTCTCGCTTACGTATACAGTGTAGAATGCCATTTGTTATCCAGGGTTTTAGTTTAATTTTATGTCTATTTTGGTGGTTGTTTGGGTTTAATGTAGCATTTTCCAGATGTTTATGAAGGGTGTTGATGAGAGATTCGCATGCTAAGTTCGGGTCACTAAGTTTATAGAAATTTGACCAGTTTTCCTCGGAAACCAGTTTGAAGAGAGTGTCATATGAAATTTTGTATTGTTGTATAGTAGATGCTGGTGGTTTTGGTATTTTTTGGGAAATGGAAGTGATAGTGGCGTAGTGATCTGTAACAGTACATTGATATATTAAAGATTTGATAATTAGTTTGCATTTGGCAAAAACGTGGTCTATGCAACTGGCAGATAACTCTGTTACACGAGTCGGTGCTGTAATAGCTGGGAGAAATCCCTGCAGAGTTAGTAAGTTTATGTATTCGTTTGCTTGGGGATGCATTGTATTTATAATGTTAATATTAAGGTCACCAATAATAAGGACATTTTCATGGTCTTTAATACATACCAAAATTTGATTAAGTGCGTTTAAAAATGGTGTTATGTTGGATGTGCTCGGTGATCGGTATATAGATAGTATAGTAACGCTGTTCTCTATTTCGAGTTTGAGTAAGTTTGAGTTAGTTATTGTGATTTCCTTTACAGAGTGTTGTATATGATTTTTTATGTAAATAATGACGCCATCATTTTGAGATTGATTATTTTGGGTGCTGTATTGGTTATAGTTTTTTATGTTTTTTGGGATATAGTTATCTTTGATCCAGCATTCGGTCAAAATTAGCAAGTCAAAGTCTGAGTCAAGTTCGGTATGTAATATCATCAGTTCAGTGAAATTCTTGTTCATACTTCTGATATTCATAGAAAATATTCTTAGGTTAGATTGGTTTAGGGTTTTTCGAACATCTATAGAGCTATTTGTTTCGATACATGGAATCTGCGATATGTTGTCCAAAGTATTAATTATGTTATCTTCCATTTTTAATAATTGATGTGGTACATTTTATATAGGGTGCTATTTCAATATTATGTTCAGGTATTTCCACTATTGATATTGTTTGTAGTGAAAACAGAGTTATTTGTATAAAATATATAGACGGTTTAGTCACATTGCTTATAACAACGGGTTCTGCATGTTTATGTGATAGGCTGAAATTAACATTTAATGTAATGGCGATAATAAAATTTATGTTCAAAGATAATGCCTTTACGCTTGAAATATTTAATAATAGTTTACTGTTATTAATAAAAGATACTTTAGTAAAGTGTAAAAATAAAATAATAAAATGTACAAGAAAGTTAATGAAATGTAAAAATGTATAAAAGTAATACAATAATGTAATAAAGAAGGTTTTGTAGCTAAGCGAGTATTTAACATGAGCATATAAAGTATATACAGTATAAAAATAGGTATAAACAGTGTACATATAGTTGTTGCGAATATAGGACCTAGGCATATAAAGTATAATCATATTAGAAAAATAAAACATGGGTTTATAAAGATTATAAAACTTAAGCACATAGAGAATATGAAACGAAAACATAAGCATATAAAGTATACAAGCGATATAAGGGTTTGGTTGTTGCAAATATTTTACATAAGCATATATAGTAAATATAACATAATCGTAAGTATACAGAGTATATATATATGTTTGCTGCGAATATATAACAGAAGCCTATAAAGAATATAAAACATGAGGATGTTAAGACATAATATATATTTCTTGATTCTGTGTTTTATAAACGTATGAGAGTAAGTTATACGAATATATATAAAAGAGCTTTGTTTATTGGCTATTGATTGAGGGGGACAAAATGTTTTTGTTTGTATCGTTAATAATAATAGCAGGTGTTCCGTTATCTTTGCGGACGTAAACTTGTCCTCCCTTTGTCCAGGCGAACTTAAACCAGTTTTCATGTGTAGCTTTTCTCGCGATGCATGCATGATTATTGTCCTCTTTCGGAACAAGCAGCTCTCGAATAAATACCAGTACTACATTATTTATACTCTCTCTTCATTTGCCGTGTAATACCGACTCACTTTAACAAAGGCATATTTTTTTATGTTTTTATTTTTGTTTTAGTAATTTGTACATTTAAGTTTACAAAATTTCTAATTAATTGTAATATTTCAGATTGCAAACTAAATTTTAAGTGGTTTTATATTACATTGGCGCAGCCGGTAGGATGCGCTCCAGAACCGACTGGATTTTTTTTCACTCAATACGTTACTCGTATTTTGAGTGAAGAAAACGGGTTTTGGGTCCTCGTAGTTCATAAGTTCTAATTTTGTTACCTTACAAGAAAAAATTATTTTGTTAGAACTAGGTATGTAGAATAAGATGTATCAATTATTTCAACATTTGAAATCAGAAACGCCCGATATTTTAAAAGGCGTGCCTTACAAAAAAAAAGAAAACTGCGTTTAATTTTATTTTGTTAGAACTATGTAGAATAAGGTGTATCAATTATTTCAACATTTGAAATCAGAAACGCCTAATATTTCAAAAGGTGTGCCTTACAAAAAAAAAGAAAACTGCGTTTAATTTTTTTTATGATTTTAAACTCGCTAAAATGCATTGAAAATCAGAAAAAAAAACCTAAGACAAGTATTTTTAAATTATTGTAATTGATAATTTTTAACACTAATTTAACCTTTAAACATTTGTTTGTTATGGAAAACTGCGTATAGCTGACAAAAATGAAAAAAAAAAGTTTATGAATACAAGTAAGTCTACAAGAATACTGATTTTTATCCAGAAAAGGTGAATTTTTTGCTTTCTTTGTACTGCAGTTATTGAATAATAATTAAGTTTGCTACAAAATATAAAATAGGGACCCTTTGTTTGATTTTTCCCAAATCACAAAATCTATTTTTTTTTTCAAAACTTCCGGCCATTTTTGCGAGCTAATAGTGAACACAAATTTAATTTATTTTTACGTTTTCGAATAGCTGCAGATCATACTCAACTTTTGATAACCCCGGCGGTTAAAAATTAGGCAATTTTTTTCTCACTATGGAGAGCTACACAAGCTAATTTTTCAATTTTTAGTTTTAATTTTAAAAACTTTTCTTTCTTATATACGTTTAACTTAGTCCACTGTTGTTATCATTAATTAAAAATAATTTTCCGCCCTTTTTTAACATGGAAAATGTCCTCCACATCACAGATGAACTAACGTGGAGGATAATATTGTAATATAAATATATTAAGAATAAAAAACCTAAATACGTCTTATTTTAAATTTTTTTTTCATTTTCGATTTTACCTGTTTTTCCTTATGTCCCTAGCCATAAAACTGGTATACTGTTTGCATGGAACTCATATTTTTTATGTAAGTTTATTTTAGTATAATAATACAATTTTTTATTATTTCTGCACGAAGTGAAGATTAGTTATTGGATTGTTCTTCTTCCAATTTTCTTCTTACTAATTAATTTTGAATCTTAAGTTCCATAAGTCAGCACTGTTAAATTA